>KN506160.1:50770-55770 GCA_000787155.1 Scartelaos histophorus
CTCTCTGGGGGACACAAAATTATCAACAAAATAAACTGCAAAAACAAACTTATTAGGATAGTTTATGCAAAGCTGTTTTTTATGCTTTGGCCATGTTATATTGTTGTTCTTTCATCAAATACACACCCAGAGTTGTATTTTGGCTTCTTTCATGCAGTTTTATTAAGGGGTCAATCTTACTCTGATTTCTTATAATGTTGTTTCCTCATCAAAAACATACCGTACTGTGATTCTTTTCATTTACAGGTTTAACATTCAAATCCTGCACCTTTAGTTCTCTCTCAAAAACAAACCAAAATACTGTTCCACCTTTTGATGTCATGTGGTAATACAGGAAATGTTCCACTGTGTTTTTAAAGTTCATATACCTTCACTAGAATCATTTGGGTAATTTCAGCTCTAAAATATCCTAGTTCTGCATAACTAAAGGTAAAAGTTAGCTGTTAATTTGAAAACTACCACTTCATGACTTCACAAAGTTGAACAGGGCACTTTGAGAATGAAACAAAATACAACACAAATTAGAAATTCCTAAACAACATTCATTATAGCTGAAAAGTATAGCAAGAGTGGTAGCAAACTAAGATCGGTGAAAACTTTCCACACTGACATGACATGAGTTGTATTTTTAAATGCACAACTCATCTACACATTGTAACACAATTAAAAGTTTGGACACCCTCTTATTAAAACATTTATCAAGAAGTACTAAGTAAAGATAAAACAGGACCTTGAGCAATGCTACTGAACTAAAATTCTGAACTGAAACTTGAAATACGATTACAAAACATACCAAACAGACCAAATTTTTAATAGAACTGGACTAATACTGAACTAAAGCAGGACTAAATGGGGATATTGTAAAAATAGGGAACTGTTCTATTTCAGGTATTTTTGTATTGAACAAACATCCGCTCTTATTGAGAACTGTTCTGCACTTCACAGATGTGACCTGTAACTTGGCCTGGTAATGTCACCTGCTTGTATCCATGGAGACAGATCAATCCCTGTTTTCACCACCACCAGTATATGCCCACTCGTCTGTACTTAGTTCATTCTCTAATTTATTGTTTCTGAAACGCTTATGTGCGTAGGATTCAGTAGTGTCATTTAGTCATTTTGGGAAAAAAAATAAAATAAAATCTGCTATTTGCTTGAGTGATCTGCAGCAATCCATCAAATTGCAATTTTTTTGTTGTTATGATGTTTACTCCAGTGCCAGCTACTCTTGGGCACTACAGTTTTCTAACATGGAAATCAGCGGACTTGTTATTTTTATTAAACCATTTTAGATGAATATTGCAATTTCAAATGTGCAATTTATAACATAATGATCAACGGATGTCGTAGATTATAACTATATAGCAGCCTCAAGCACAATACATTCTTTAAGGGGTTAAGAAGGCCAAGTTATAAAGGCTGTGAAAGTGCGGTTAATATAAAGTAACCATGTCTTCTAATCATGCCTTTAATCTTGCCTTTAAGAACCCGCTTCAAAAACAAATAATGTGACTAACTTCAAGGTCATTGTTGCTATTATACTTAAATATGAGGCTTTACAAAGTGGTAAACACGGTGTGACCTTGTGTTTCTCTCCCAAAGCAGCCTCAAATTAAATATTTATCAACAGACATTACACCGAATTAACTGTGAAATTAAATATATGCCTGTGTCATATTGCCAGTTTCAAACCCAGCCCATCTCTATTCAGACAAACATGGCAGACTGGGTTGAAGACGAGCACAATGTTCCTACCAGAGAAAAAACAACTTTGCTTAGAGTTCACCCGAGGGTAATTGCTACTCTTCAGATAAAAAGGAGTCAATTACTTCAACTGTGTCAAAAGCTTTTTATTTTTGTATGTTTTTTTCTTTTCTTTCATTCTTTCATTTGAACCAATTACTACAAATTTTCTGGGTCACAATTAACATCATTTAAAGAACAATGTGAAATACAGTAGACATGCTTTGTAGAGAAATGACTGGGTGAAGGGGAATGGACCATGACATAAGAAGGTGGAACATAGCGTTTTGAGCTGTTGACAAAATTACATAATGATTGCAAATGTACAAAAGTTAGAACTGAAACAAACTGCAGCTAGGTATGATTTTCATAAGAGGACAAAATCTATCCTCCAAAAAATTAGCACCTTTGAATGATATGATGAGCCCATGCTATCCGGAGTTATGTCGCGCAAACGCTCATATACAAATGAATGGTGAAGACATAAGACATAATGAAGACATAATATATAAAAATAAAACACCATAAGGTTTGCACAATTAAACCTTTTAACAGGACTCTGTGTTGATCGGTTGGTGTCAGTGGACCTTCTGAATTATTCATAATTTCTGCAGGCTAATTCTAACAGCTATAGGAAAAATACAGGGGACTTGCTCCAGCATTCCAACTCTACCCAGACTAGTGTGAGCATCCAACACTTTGTCTAATTATATGTTTATGTTTTGAATGGAAGCAAATCTATCATTGTCAAAAAAATGTTCAGGCATGGAAATATATGTTTTGTAGAATATTTTAAAAAAGGAAGGGCAGAATTGCTTCTCATTTATAAACTCTATTAATTGTTATGTCTGATGACTCATGATTATTTTCATTGAATGCCGTAATCAGCCTTTTATAGCAGTCAATCTCACCTGTCACTTTAGTTCATATAAATTACACTGTGGAAGATATTCTGACCTACTTTAATGTGTCACTCATCTGAAAGCTCCCAAATAGAAAATCCATTTTAATATGTGAGTGCCTCTATCTGGAATTGCTTTGAACCAACGGTAAAGGTGATCAAACCCAGCATAAATACACATTGATATGGAAATATATGCATGTAGAGTGTGAGAGTTATGACACTAATAAATGCATATTTGATTCCACCTTAGGCACTCCAGTGGATTCATGCACAGTTAAATGGGAGATAACACAGTAATGGTGTATTTGACATTTGAATGTTTGGATGCCGTGCAAACATCCTCCACAACATGGTCATTTGAATGCAACTGAAGGATTTCCAATGTAGTTTTTACTTTCAAATTGATTGTTTATCTAACTGTGCGATATGGGAACTTTGTGGTTCAAAGTGTGGATTTAGCTGTCCTAGTTGAGTTTAAGCATATATCTAAGACAGATTTGTGCATTTGTTAAAAAAGACATACTGTGCTTTTGTCTGCCTTATAGTGGACGATTATTTTATATTTTGGACATGTTTAATTTGCAATATTGATCTGAAACAACATAGTAAAAAACAACAAGTCCACTGACTTCAGGTCAGGTTGGAAAATTGCAAAGTCCACTGGGAGACAATTCCGATGTTCCCTTTATGTGGAACACCACTAATCATCATTACAACAAAGCGCCAGATGCTGTCTCCCTCCTGCTTATCACTCTAAATACAACTTTGAGTGGATAAATGGGAAGGGGAAATAATAGTGACATGATTAAAAATGTAATAATAGGTCTCTTTAGTAAAACGTTGAAGGTAAAACAACAAAAGGTTTGGGGAAAATGTCCGTTTTATTTAAAGTGCATTTTGAGGGAACGTTCATATTTTCCTGCTTTTTCTTTTTCTTTTTTTTTATTGTTTTATAGAAAATGGGGTATTTTCTAAATACTGGCCTTATTATCAGTTCCAATGCAGGCCAATTATACAGAAAAATCTGCCAAGCACTGCGTGCATCTAATTAGCAAATCCTTGAAAACATTCCCTGACACCGGTGAATTATATTAGCTGGGTGGAAAGAGCCAGGTCACAGTCTGCCTGCCCTGTGACGCTGCCTCATTACCTCGCCTGGCTTTTGTTTTGCTAATGGCGCAAGACAGCCAATTTCAGCCGAAAAGGTTAATCTGTTTACAGAGAGAAACTTAGTAGAGTCGTTGGAATAGAGTTATTGCTGGGGGTAATTTACTCTATTGTGTATGCATTAACACATTGAAAACAAATCTGTGTCTATACTGAGATTGTGAAGAATAACTACGGAATTCGTAAAGACAAAATCATTGAGAAGTTCCACTGAAACATTGCACATAACCAGCAGGGACTTCTTGCTTGTACACAATTGCTTTTCTTTTGATTGTAGTATTACAAACAACTTGTATTCTCACTAAGCAGCAGATGAAACGTATGACATAGGAGATTTCAGCACTGGAAACAACATACAGCATTGCTATTGCAGGAGTGGCCAGCAGCTGTTATGTGGAGCTTACAGTACAGTGTATCACAGGGCAACGGTTGACGTATAGAAAATATAACAGCCTGGTGAATGACAGGTTTAGACTACAGAGAGAGCATGGTAGATTGGACTATATGATGTTACCAGCTTATCTTGAAACTGGCGCTGAAAATATCAGTCTAGCAAATTGTAATACAAATGATACATAGAATTAGCTCAAATGAAAAGGGTTTTGGTTAGGTTAGTATTGATTTGCTAGAGTTGAAAAGTTACATTTTTGGTCAGTAGAGGTGAAAGAAAATTCATTATTTTGGCAAGAATGTGACCCAGTAAAAAATGAATAGATGGCAGAAAATTTACAGCTGAGGCAGACTGCAAACAGTTCAGGTGATTGAGAATGATTCAGGCTTAGTTAACTGAGAGGTTATGGATAGAAGTTAGCATGTTAATTAAGAGTATTTACATGAATTGCATGAATTGTTTTTAATAAACAATTTGTTAAATTTTAAAAAGGCCTATGTAGTTAAAGCAAGTCTAGTTAGTGTGTAGCTTTGTGTTACCCATAATTCTATTACTTTTTTTAATCAAATTGGTAACTGGAAGTGCAACAAAAGCTATTCTGAGGTTTCCATCTGAATAGTATATTGTTTTGCTCTGGGAGGAGGTCATGTGACATGTAGTTCCAGGCTGCATGGCATGAGGTGTTGATGGGGGTGGGGTGGTGGGGGTGTCAATGCTTCAAGTGGCTGATTCTGGCATCCCGCTGCCTCCCTGGGGGGTTGATGGAAATTCAGGCCTCTGAAGACATTTTACTGC
>KN506160.1:60770-67986 GCA_000787155.1 Scartelaos histophorus
GAACGAAATCAAAGTATAAGAAAAAAAACAAGGCCTAACTGAAACCTGGGGTAAAAACCACAATCTAACAGCAAGGATAACAACTAACAGCAAGCAACAACTGATAAACCTAGTGTGTATAAACAAACATAATCCTTCATGATGTAAAGTATATCAGGTCTACCAAGTATACCAGCCTCCCAACTAAAATCACCAGGCTGCCATCCTCTAGCCATAACAGAGGAGAGAGAGAAAGAGCTAGCAGAACACAGCACTTTTTGAAAGACGCTCTCTATGCTCTGACTGGCTGCCAGCTTTCCAATCAATCATCTCCAGCCAAGTCCCACCCATAGCACCTTCATACTGGGCAGAGGAAATATCAGTACACAGAATGGACTAGTGCTTGCAAGTAACACCCCCTCCGTCAGAAATTCAAACAAAGTTTGAATGTTTGGCATTATGGAACCCTTGATAATGCATCAGCAACTATGTTTTCAGATCCCTTTTTATATTTTATTTTCAGATTATAATTTTGCAAGATCAATACGCATTGTCATACATCTTATTATATTGGTAACTATGACTATCCATGCGTTTCATTTTTTGTGTTTAGAAAAAAAAATGTCACTGTTGACATAGCAACAAGTGTTATGTTTGACATGATTACAGATTTGCTAAATCCAAATCTACATTTAATTCTTTCAACTGTACAAAAGTTTTTAGATTAAATATGTTTCACCAATCGAACTCTTTCTGATGAGTGTGAAGCTGCTCAGGATGGGTGTCAGCTCCTCCATTGTCTCCTCTCTGATACCATGGTCATTCATATAGGAGCCCCTCAGGGTACCTTCCTGTCTCCTGTCTCTTTCTGTTCACTCTCTACACTTCTGATTTGATGTACAGCTCCAGATTCTGCCATCTACAAAAGTTCTCTGATGATTCTGCAGTGGTGAGGTGTATCAGAGATGGACAGGAGGAGCTGGAGTACAAGACACTGATTGCAAATTTTGTGGTCCCAGGAAAACCATCTGCTTCTGAACATTGCCAAGACCAAGTAACCAAGTAACATGTATCCATCCAGGGCCATGACGTGGAACTAGTGGACTGCTACAGGTACTTTGGCATCCAGGTGAACAACAGGCTGGACTGTAGGGACGTAAAGCTGGTTACATGATCGACTGTGAGCTTGGGACATTTTTCTCAGTGAGGGACAGGAGAACACTGGACTACCTGCTCTCGATCATGAATACTCCTGTTCACCTACTGCTCCAGGCCATAGAGGGTCAGAGGAGCTCATTCTCCAACAGCCTCCTACAGCTCAGCTCAAACAATGAGATACAGGAGTAAAATTATTTTTGTCGGTTCACCCTTAGCAGCTTTAATAGCTTCAACTCTTCTGGGAAGGCTATTCACAAGGTCTAGGAGTGTGTTTATAGGAATTTTTGACCACGCATTTGTGAGGTCACACACTGATGTTGGAACAGAAGGCCTGGCTCTCAGTCTCTGCTCTAATTTATCTCAAAGGTTTTCTATCAGGTTGAGGTCAGGACTCTGTGCAGGCCAGTCAAGTTCATCCACACTAAACTCTCTGATCCATGTCTTTATGGATCTTGCTTTGTGCAATGGTGCTTAGTCTTACAGTTAAACAGTTCCCACAAAGTTGGGGGCATGGAATTGTCCAAAATCTCTTTGTATGCTGAAACCTGGGCTATTCTATTCAGAGTTTCTTTCACTGGAACTAAGGGGCCATGCCCAGCTCCTGAAAAACAATCCCCCCCCCCATCCCTGCCAAACATTACACTTGGCACAATGCAATCAGACAAGTACTGTTCTGGTAACTCCCAGACTCATCCATCAGATTTCCCCATGGAGAAGCGCAATTCGTCACTCCAGAGAACTCTAAACTCCACTGCTCTAGAGTCCAGTGGCGGCATGCTTTATACTACTGCATTTGATGCTTTGCATTGCACTTGGTGATGTATGACTTAGATGCAGCTGCTCAGCCATGGAAACCCATTACATGAAGATCACTATGCATTATTCTTGAATAATGCATAGTGATCTTCATGCTAATATGAAGGCTACATGAAGTTTGGTGGTCTGTAGTGATTGACTCTGCAGAAAGTTGGCAAACTCTGCCTCTGCCCACTATGCGCTTCAGCATCCGCTGACCCTGCCCTGTCAGTTTACGTGGCCTACCACTTTGTGGCTGAGTTTCTGTCATTCCTAATCGCCTCCACTTTGTTATAATACCACTGACAGTTGCAGTAACGTGTGGTCAGGTTTACAGCTGATGTGGCAAAGTGCAGTAGGCTCAAAAATGTTAATGGGCACTGTGTTACTTATATTTTCACATTTACTTATAAATAGATTAAGCTTTAATGATTTATTTGGTTTGTAAACAAATGGCGAAGAAAAAACTTGTAACGCGAGTCTTGAATTCGGATTCTCTACACTAAAGACTAAGAATTCCTTTAGTTGTAAAAATGCAAAAAAGTTCAACTCTGCAGTGAAATTTGACATCATCTAGTTTAAACCATGTTTAAACTTACAGTGCATATTTCTGAAGTAAACGTGTGGCCATACAGACACAGCCCTGCTCAGAGACAGAGGCAGAATGTGGTTAAACACTGTTTAATGTCAGATTAACTCACTGAACATGCTCCTCCGTGCACAAGATTATTTGACTTGATAAGAATACAAAGCAATTGAAAACAGTTAATATATAAGGTATGTGATTACTTTAAATGGAAAAACAGTGAGGGAGTGCACTGAATGAACGGGCTCTGTGCAATGTGTATGTGGCAGCACTGTCATGATGCGGGCGTCATCTCCCATCTCTTTTCATTATATTGACAAGTACTTGGACATTTTGCTATTTTAAACCACAGAACTCACCACAAATCACAATAAATCACAATAATATGGCGAATAACAATATATACTTCATTTCGCTGGATAGTTGACTGTGTAGTATTTCAAGACTGTGTGTGTGTGTGTGTGTGTGTGTGTGTGTGTGTGTGTGTGTGTGTGTGTGCATGTGCGTGTGTGTGTTAGTTTCTTTTTGGATTTACTTTAAAAGCCTAATAGGCATAGGCTAATTGCTAATTGCTTCCTACGACAGTAATAAAGGAGGAAAGAGGAGGTGGAGCTAAGCTGTGCAGAATTTAAATTCAGATAACAAATATGGTGCCGTTTCAGTAGGTTTTCTCAACTCAAAGTTTGTGTTTGTAGAGGATGTGATAACTTAGGGGCTGTCTAATACATTTCTGTACATTTACTAATAATATAGGGGAAAACATAGATGTCCTGTCCCAATTGACAAGATAGCATCCCTTATATTATTTGCTATGTGCATTTTATTCTGGTCCTCTAAAACTGTTTGTGTTAGCATAGGCAATGTTTTCCTCCTCGACCCTGTCTGTCTGTTTGAAACACCACACTTATCCTTTCATCTGGGGCGTTAGCAGTTCACCCAAGTGCTTGACTCCAGTAGGTTGCAACTAAACTTTTAATTCCAGCATTGGGTGGAAGTCTGTCTCTGCATGGGCCCAGCATCTTCTGATGTGCTGCTTTGTATTCTGCCTCTGCCGCTGCATAGATGTTGATAGGTTGTGATTACCGCTTGCCTGCTGAGTTCTATGTATTCCTCTGAGGAAGTTGCACTCCCTGAGAGTTCCAGGAGCTTGCGAAGAATTGATCCTAACAATACTTTTTCTTATTCCTACAAATGTATTAAT
Organism: Scartelaos histophorus; assembly: GCA_000787155.1. Classification (NCBI taxonomy): domain Eukaryota; kingdom Metazoa; phylum Chordata; class Actinopteri; order Gobiiformes; family Gobiidae; genus Scartelaos; species Scartelaos histophorus. The sequence continues at coordinate 64,490 of KN506160.1, forward strand.
AAACAGAAAACTTTACATTGAAATCCAGTAATTCAGTAGTTCAAGGTTAAGTAAGTAGTTAAAGTTAAAGATCCACTATGAAATGTCACTATGAAATTAGTACTCACCTCTTACTTGTCTCCATGCAAAGTGATTGTTTTTCAATTGTGCATGTTTTATATATCTTAAAGATCATACATACTTACTGAGAGTGGACTCGCTGCCCCACAGATGTGGCTTGCATCTTGGCCTGGTGGCTTCACCTGCTACTCTCCGTGGAGGTCTAACAATGATGCCATACTGTGAAAATTTATAGGAAAAGCAACAACATCTCCACGGAATCAAGCAGGTGACAGAGCCTGCTTGACTACATAGCACACCTTACATTTCTGCAAAAGTTAGAGGGATGCAGCTGGTCAGTTTAGCCGCTTAATACATCTTGAACATAATAATAATATACAGAAATGAACATGTTGGTGTAATCCCTCAGCCGCCCAGGTACAATCATAAACTGTATAAAAGAAGTGAGCGAGTGTCACCCACAGCGTTCAGCGTTCAGGGATCAGGATCAGTATCATGTTGAGTGGATTAATATGAACATTTTAAGACCAAAATGATGAAGCTCACTGCAGCAGGTACAGAGAGAGGAGCCACAAGATCCTAATGTAAGTCAACTGGAGCCAGAGTCAAAAAGAGCCGGAAGAGCCTCCTGTCGCACTTTCTATCTGACACACAGCGGCTCGGACAAGAGCTATGTTCACTTATATATACGATCTATGGGTAGAATCCATGGTAAAAGATATGACACACATAACTGAAAAGCCTGCACAAAAAGTGAGAACTACATTTGCTAAAACCTGTCTGTTTATAATACTGGAAACAACCTTAAATGTTTTAGATTACAAGATAGTGACTACATCAAATTGATGTGATAGAAAATGAAAACAAAGTTTTATTCTCTTTATTCTCTCAATAAACCCCTCTCGCTTGCAAATATCTATTGTAAACTCTTGTAAACTCTCTATTATAAGTTTGTAAAGTTTGAACTCTTTGAACTTTTTTATCTCCTGTTGAAATATTAATTAATAATATTATGTGAAATATAGCTGCAAGCGGCAATGATCATAATCACAACAACATCAATAATAATATTAATAATAATTTATTAAAATATAATATATATTAAACATATAAACACAAAATAATGACTTTTTCTTTTTTCTTTTTATCTAAGTCAAGTTAGCGAGTGCAGCACACTTGTACATTCTATTAACCAGCTACCACTGTTTAGGCCAAAAAAAATAAGCCAAGCAAACTGTACTGCACTTAAACACTGCGCCCCTTTTGGACCCTCACCCACAGTTTGAGAAGCCCTTCTAAGGTAACTTCCACTGGCACTTTATAGAAAACAGTGAAGAAAGTGAAGAAAGTGGTTATGATTTTAAAATCTAATTAGCGAATTAACCTAATTGGAGATACATTCTCCTGCTGGTTTTACAGTGATATTAAGCAGCCTCTACGCATTTACCAACCACACGTTGTGACAAACACAATATATGTGCACTTTTATTAGGAAAAGTTCAGCCACATGTGGCCGTAGGTTTACTCTGTGCTGTAGGCCTGCTCTGTACAGCATCTGTAACATAAATTTAGATTAGTTTTTGCTGTATGTTTCATCTTGCTCAGCACGGTGGCTTTCAGGGAGGAGCAAGAGCGTGTCTCAGCACTTTCAAGACTGTGACAAGACCGAGTCCAAATGCCCTTGAGTCAGAGATGAGACCAAGACACATTGTTATGCATCAACATTGTAACGCTTTGTTTTAATAATATTGTGTACTGCCCCTAATCTTTTTTTTGTCCAATTCTAGTGCAAACCAGATATTTTTTGCAATTTTCTGGTAGAATAATTGCAGTTTCAAGTACTACATGACATTACGCAGGACTGTCTTGATTACAGCCAGGTGTTTCTGATTAGAAACTCTGGTTGTAGGGTTGAAGTTTGAAGTGTTAAACCAATCCCAGTGTTCTTATACCCCAGTCCCCACCTCTACTTTGGCCTATCTGTCCCCTTTAGTCTACAGGTGCTGCCCAAGTTAGCAGTTTTATTTGTGGGTCGAGTTTAACTGTTTAGTCCCACTTTAAGCTATTAGCAACATCTGTGATTGAATAGAGTGGCAATAGACTGCAGAGGGTGTAATTGCAGTCTGATTGTCTAATATCAGGTTTGCAGTTGTTCCTAAGCCAGAGCAGCTCCACTAGTTAAGCCCCTCAGCCCAGAATAACCGCGAATAATAGTGTCTGTGCTGGTGGGAGAGTGCACGGAGGGACTTGCTCTGCTGCAGGTAGACTGAGACGATCCCTGCACTTTAATTGTAATGGAGATGAAGCAGGGCATTGAGGCTACTGACAAGCTTGTCAACACAAAACTGCACCTGTTTGTGTGTGTGTGTGTGTGTGTGTGTGTGTGTGCGTGCGTGCGTGCGTGCGTGCGTGCGTGCGCGTGCGCGTGCGCGTGCGTGCGCGCGTGTGCGCGCGTGTGCGCGTGTGTGCGTGTGTGTGGGCATGACTTTGGACAAGGTGTGGTGGTTCTGGTTTGAGTTTTTTGACCTTTCCTGACTCAGCCTACTACAAAACCTTTTTTCACCTTACGAGGAACTAGCTATTCCCAATGTTTTTATTTTTGTCACTATGGGCTTTTCAGTGTTTGTAAGATATGTAGCTTAATTGTTAAGATGGCATATTATGTGAGCTGGAGCCAGACTACTGACTGTGAGTACAGTGTGTCCTTGCTAAGCAATTGCAACTACGCCCAAACTGTTAAAGTCCCTTTATAAGCAAGTTATAAAACTACTATAAAACCACAACAATACCACCACTGTGTAGTCCTACAAAAATATAAACTTTGGCACAGAATGATTAAATGTATAAATTTGTACTTAATGTTTGAAATAGTCCATGGTCCTCTCCTCCCCTCGGACAGTTTGTAAATATAATGTCCTGCTGGAACATCCGAGGGGCAGTCAGTGAAGATAGATTTGTCCCACTGAGGAGAACTGCATTCTCAGTGAGAGGGGCACTATATTTATGGGTGATGATGGGGATTTTTTTTTAATATATTTTTTTTTATTTTGGCTTCTTTTTTTTTGCAAAAAGATTGCATACTGTGGCTTTATGAGCAGCCGGCTATACTCACCACACTGTGCTTTTACTGAAAGGTCCATGTCACCCTGTTGGATGTCCCTATATGTTCTTTACTTTGCCCCAAATACAATGCTCATTATAAAGAGTGATGCTGAAGGTAGAGAAAGGACTGCAGGACATTGTTGCACATCCACTAGGCAAGAACATCTTATGCCTGTGCTGTGCTGACTCTTGTGACTGAATGCACTGACAGCGAGTATATTTATTGGTTAACAAGAAACTAATTTCACATCTGGAATGAATGGATTGATGAAAAGATTAGGGTAGATGTGAGCAGGCTGGCTGTAGTCCACTTAGATACATTTGCGGGAGTTTTT
>JACN01030899.1:0-11855 GCA_000787155.1 Scartelaos histophorus
ATTATTATAAATGTATTTATTTATTATTAGTTAGTACCTCATTAGTGACCCCTCACCATAAAATAATAATATTAAAATTAATAACACATTAAAATCTGTATCTGGTTGGGGGTTTGTCACCTGATTGTTTCTATGGAAATGGCATTGCTCTTTCTGGAATGTTCCACAGTGTGACATTAAACAGCTCTACGTTACATTTACTCAATTAAAGGTGTTTGGTTTTTTTTAGCTCAAAAATGCCTGGACAAACAGGCATTCTGATTGTGAGCGGGATTGCCTCTCCACAGATCTGATGTGTAACTTGGTCTGATGATGGTAGAAAGCTTTAATGCCATAGTGTGAAACATTCCAGACAAAACAATAACATCTACATGGAGAAAAGTATTAGACGGGTTATGAGAAAAGTTAGAAAATGCACCTTTAATGAAAAAAAGTTACAGTTCTGAGCTTTTTCCACGGCCCTTCTTTAGTCGTCTACAGCCCCACTCAGTGAACTACTGAAATAACAAATAGTAACAGACGGTAACAGTATTCGTATCACTGCTTACATGAATATTTGCTCTTAGCCTGATCCCCCAGAGACGAGCTGAAAAAGCACTTAGCTGCACCGCGTATCCACTTTCACTTTATTACCTCCACGTAAGCAGGATTTTGTCTGCTAATTATCACAACAATCAGACGAAGGCAAAACAGAGAAGCAGATTTGTGGGTAGTCGTTATATCGTTATATTTCACAGTATTTCTTGACGTGAGGGCTAAGTCAGCTGTCTGCCAAATGAGTTTTTTCTCCTGGGTTCAGCGTGAGGTGATATCAGGCCAGTTTGCGCTGACGTCACCCCCATGATTTCGACTCTTCTCGCACTAAATAAATCCTGAAAATAATGCAAGGATGGATATTTATGTTTCCCAGTGGACTATTTTGAGAAAGCAAGATTATTAGATGAAATTGATCAATATAAAACACAAAAGACATGTTAAAATTGCAACATAAATAGAAAAAAATCTATGTTTCAACTCTTATCTATCTCAGGTTAAGGAGATTATATATTTTGTTGAAGGTTAAAACGATTTTCACAAGGAGGTTTTCTGCAAATTCTCTGATCTGGCCAAGATTTGAAAACTTCTATCAGGTTCTTCATCTTGTTTTCAGATTTATTACTCATTTTCTAGTTCTGAATACACATACATTTCTTCCATCATTCAATTAGTCAGAAAATCTTAAATTTAAGCAATAAATAAAATAATAAATAAAAGAAGCTACAATCAGTTTACTATAGTTTTCCATTGCAACTCTTAACTTAATTTTAGATTCATGATGATACAGATTTGCTTGATACAGACTCTACTAATTGCTATCATATAAGACTGATTTCAAGTAATTTTATCAAGAATTTAGCTACTTTGAATTTATTATCAGGCCATAAACATTAATCATAAACTAGTATTAAGTATGTTTATCTGAAATTTATCAGAATTTAAAGTATTTTATCTAGTATTTTATCTAATTTGGCATGTGAGAACTGATTATCCGGGCATGAACACTGATCATAAGCTGGTTTTAAGTCTCAAATTTAGCATCCACAAACTTATTTCCAGCCCATGAACACTCACAGAGGCTGCTTCATTCTAGTCTAGAGGTATTTTATTTTGAGATAACTTTCCAAATAAAATAATGTTGCTGCACAGACAGATAATTTCACTACTTTTAAGTCGTTCTCTAATAGATTTAAGGGTTAAGATCTTACATTTTGGCCAAACTTTTTTGCAGTGTACAAATGAGCAGCTGTAGTTGTTTAGACTGGACATTTCCACCCTCTGTAGTCCAGTTCAGTCCCTTCTAGTTTCAAAGAAAAAGTAGAAGGATTGGTTGATGAGGCAATTTGGTTTCCCCAGCGGTCTCCCATCTAAGTCCTCTGCCCCACAAAGGCAGAAGGCAGTAACATCATGCTTGGTCAGAGATTAGTTAATGTGATTTTGGGGGTATTTGAGACCTTTGTGAAAAATATTGAGCTCAAAATTTACCTTTGGCCCTTATTTGGCAGCTACTGTACTAGCATGTGCCAAAAAAGGTCAGTTTTGAACTCAATGTTTTTCGCACACAAATATTTCTTCATTATAGCAACTACTTGTCACATTTTGGGAGTCTCTACCTATTATACTTTTGTCTGGACAAAACAGAAACTTTGAAGTCATTTTTCTCAGTTTCACACTCGAGGTTGTTAAGGCCTTTGTACTGAGACCTGACAGGATCCACACAATGTAGGACCATAGATACGAAATCTATTATGATGAGGTTTTAATTGCGTTTACAATGCTTTTATCATACTGTTTTAAGTTACAAAACACAAGACAAAAATTTTCAAATATCGTCACCTTCCTAAAATAATAAGTCAATAAGGCAATAAGTTACTTTTTGTCTAAGAAAAAAAAAAAAGGAAAAAATGCCATAATTTCAATTTTGGGGGGAGTTTTTTTGTGTTTCCTGAAAAACCTGAAAAAATTACGTATGCGATTATTTTAGGAAGGTGTCGATATGTAAGACCACATAGTCCAACATAATTCATAATCTTGTGTATTGCTGTTTCTTTGTGTTCCGTGCATCACTGTATAAAAAAATAAGTCAATTTCTAGCTTTAAATGTTCATTAAAAACACAATAATTAAACGTGTAATTACTCTTATACCATAATTGCCATAGCATATCGTGTTATTTTGACTTTCATATGAAGTGTTTGCATTCCTTTTGTTCCATCTATGCGCCTGTTGTAATTGAATCCAGAGAAGGCGGCTGCTGTGACCTCTGTGGAAAACGTTTTTTGCTTATAGCCGGACAACCGAACAATACCTGGTGCTTCCCTACAAACCTGATATTTGCATTTGACCTTGTTTTTTATGCGAAACAAATGAAGGTGATACACAGAACAGCACTTTACTGTATGTCACAAGTCGCGCATCTACACCGTAAATTAACTGTTGCGAAAAAACGGTAGGAAGAAGGGCATTGTAAAAATTGTAGCTCTGTGAAGCCGGTAATGGTCCAGACGGAGGGGGTCACTCCGACGGTCACATGCAGAGGGATATGGGCGCGTCTGCAAATCCATGTGTGTTCTGTGGAGTCCGGGGAAAACTTGCTGCTTATCTGACGCTAGCAATTTGATGAAAAATGGGATATTACACTTCTGTGCGGCGCTAACTGCTAACACAACCCGTATTTCGATCGCCGTGTTAGCTTTTATAGCTTTGAAAATGCTAAATTTGGTGCACACAACATATTAACATGTTTAAATAGTTTTGTTTTTGACGCTCTGAGGTCCCCCTCCCTGCGCTCTCCTCGCTAAGTCACTCCCCCTTCAGAGCGCTATCGCAGTGTCTGGAACGTTCCACAGTGTGACGTGTTTAAGGATCATTTAACTATCTTAAAAACATGTGAAAAACAGAACTACAATGAGTTTATAAGTGTTTTTCACAGGGCAGACTTTCACTGTCACAGTAATGTCAACAAAAACTAGGATGCTAACAGCGCTTTACAGATTATCGGACAATAAACACTTAAGTAGATGCAGACAGCACACAGCAGAATTACTTTGACATTAAGAGCTGTTTATACAATATCTGTACTGGGGTAAGAAAAATATATGAAAAAATCTAAAATATTTCCTGTCTCCATAGAAACGCTTCCAAGCAGAGGTACAGTTTAGATCTATGAAGAGGTGGCGCTGCTCTCAGGGTATATGCACATTTCCACAATATATTGGAACAACAAAAATACCAGTATAAATGCATGATATTGTTTAATGTTTAATGCCATACTGTGAAACATTCCAGGAAAAATAACAGCTCCATGGAGATGAGGAAAGTCCACTTTTAAAACTAATGAAACTACTGCAAATTGCATCGGGTTTGTGAAGTTGTAGTGTATTGGTTTGTATTGTTCTTTTGTATATGTATGTATGGGAGCATGGGTCACGTTGGCTTGTGTGCGGAGACTTGGACAGAATCGTACTGCTAACCGTTAAAAAGGGATCTCTAGATTACTCAAACATGCATGGATGACACCTCAAACGCCTTTAGGTATATTTTTGATGAGGGAACAATGTTATAACATGGTAAAAAGCTCCAAAAAGTCGGTTTAGAATTGCCTAAAGGTGCATTGTGTAACTTTTCTGGTGGAGGATCCGTAAATGCTCGTCAACATGTAGATATTATTGCGTCATCTGAAATGTTTCACAGTATTGTATTAAACCTTTCTATTGTCATGGAGACCAATCCAACCATGGAGACAGTTACAGTTACAGGTCAGATCTGTGGGGAGGCGACCCCCGCTCTCAGTCAAAATGCCTGTTTTTCCAAGAATTTTTTGAATAGAATGTAAAGTGTAATTGAATAAATGTAAAGTAGAGCTGTTTAATGTCATACTGTGGAACATACCAGGCAGAGCAATGACGTATCCATAGAAATATGCAGGGCCCTAACCAAAAAGTTACACAATGGACCATTAAATAAAAAATTGGGACTAAGCAAAAATGAGGTATCCATAGAAATATGCAGGGCCCTAACCAAAAAGTTACACAATGGACCATTAAATAAAAAATTGGGACTAAGCAAACTTATTTTTATGAATGGACATCAGTATAATGCATGAAATCTCAAGTTTTATTCACTGTGTTACTTTACATTGTGTCTGCTCTGTCTGGCACTTTAGAAAAACTGTGTGTTGGTAAAATTCTCTTCTTATCTGGTGCTGTGGAGACTTCCAAATAAAGCTGGACTGGATTATAGAGACATTCATCAAGTTTTGTTCATCAAGTCTTAAAATAAAAAGTAAGACTAAATAAAACCAAATTTTAAAAAGCAAAAACTTCATCTAGTCAAGTTATGATGACTCGAATTAAGAAAGTTTTATCATGATTTGAGTCAAGTAAAAATGATGTACCAGTGGAACAAGACTTTTTGGGTCTTGTTAAACTTAAGATAAGAAAAAAAAACCTCTTTGAACTCTTACATTTATTCAATTAAAGTGGTTTTATTGATCAAAAATACCAAGAAAAACAGACGTTCTGACTGTGAGCGGGGTCGCCTCTCCACAGATCTGACTCATAACCATGAAGATAGAAAGGTTTAATACCAAAGCAATGACATCTCCATGAAGAAAAGTATCTGACCGGAAAAGTTGCACAATTTAAATCCTATTGTAGGTTCTTTGGCAACAATTTGTACATCCATTTCTTTGGGACATTGAACTTTGACCCCTCCGTTGCATCTTCTTCTTGTTCTTGTTGTAACGGTCTAGACAGTGAGGGTCATTCACATCAACCCACACATGCGCGGAAACACTGGCGCACCCACAAATCCGCATTTATTCCATGGAGTCCGAGGAAAATTCTCTTCTTATCTGGCGCTGTGGAGATAAGCGCTGGCTGCCATTTTAGGTCCCACTGCTCCTGCCCACCCCCACACACCTGTTAAAATCACTCAAAACAATACGAATATAGAGTGGAGCCTTAATAGCTCGATGGTATACAGTCTAGCGTTGGCCTCCTCTGATCTAAGCCTTAAAAAGGAGGTATTTTCGTCTTTGGCTTTCCTCTGATTCGGTGTGATGGGGCCATAGAAAACAGATGGTGCATTGACTGGATTAAGCAGCAAGCAGGCAGTTCCAAATCTGTCACAATAATGCTTTCTTGGATAATCTTTCTCATTTATAAATATAACAAGATACGGAAATACTAGCCAAGAATCTGACAAGTATTTGAGGCTGTGATATCTCTGGTTAGAGGGTTCATCACCTGCTTATCGCCATGGAGACGTTGGTGTGTTGTCTGGAATGAAAAACAGAACTAGTTCATCTGAAACAGTCTGCAGTCCAAAGTTCTCCCTCACTTACCTCAAGCATTCTGAGCGGCCTAATTATTCGTATGATGAGTTTATAAGCACCTTTCACTACTTTTGGAGGCCAGGACAAGCATGCTAACTATGCACATCCTGATTCTTAAAACACTAGCAGCCATCTTATATTAGTTTGAGCTGCTTATACAATGTACCTGTTCTGGGGTAAGGCACATTTTGCTCAAATACAAATGCTGCGTTTGTTTATCCATCCAACTCAGACTCAGATATGACATCATGTCTGAGCTTCAACAGTTTTATGATGTTTCATATGCCTGGAGCAAAACAAAAAATTTTTACCGCTAAGCTGTTGCTTTAGCACTGGCTAAGAACCAGGCTCCAATATAAGTCCATTCTTCAACTACAAAACCTCAAGGAAGTATAAATAGTATAATTCAGTATATTAGAGAACTGAAAGCATTGGTGTCCCATGGCTAGCAGAAAATAGGCTAAAAACATGGGTGACAACAATTACTTTCCCCATAGGCAGTGCTATGGACATGGTAAGGTATTGCAGTAATACTACCATACTCATAGACAGTGATACGGATGTGGAAAGGTACTGCAGTAATACCACCATACTCATAGGCAGGTATACAGACGCAGTAAGGTCCTGCAGTAATACTACCATACTCATATACAGTGATACAGACATTGTAAGGTACTGCAGTAATACTACCATACTCATATACAGTGATACAGACATGGTAAGGTACTGCAGTAATACTACCATACTCATACAGGTATACAGACGCAGTAAGGTCCTGCAGTAATACAAGTGACTGAAAAAGTCATTTAAACCACCAAAGTGTCCAAACACAATGAAAACAGTTCATACAAGTGACACTGGGTGCAGCCATGTTGGATTCTATCTCACAAACCTCTCTGGGTCTACTCCGATACTCCGAGCCCTCCCGAGCCACAAGGAAAAAGGGGCGTGTCAGTGTGTGCTGCTAGGCAACGTCCTTGGATCTCTGCGTCAGATGGATAAACGGCCACACCATTATGCTCTAGTATGCACTTTTACAAGGTAATCTGAATATATGTGGGATAGATATAATATGTTTAATGCCAAACTGTGGAATATTCCAGGTGAGGCAATAACAGCTCCATGGAGATGAACAGTTGGTGGACCCCTCATCAAAAAAGTTACACAATGCACTTCTGAGAGCTGAAACGCACTTTTTGGTTTGTAAATGTTTATACTGAGAATGGAACAGACTTCATTTATTTTATTGAATGGACAACAAACTGCTTACACAGCCCACTGGAGACGTCTCAAGGAGATATCCCGCAGTACATAAGACATTCATTTTTTTTCATATCTATTTTCATATTAAAGGTGAGACTATTGAATGCTTTCATTGTGTCTTTGGGCAAGACACTGGTTTATGAACGTGTGTGAATGGGTGAGCTGCTCCTTGATGCAAAGCGCTTTGAGTGCACTGAAGGTGGAAAAGCGTGATATAAAAATGTGACCATCCACCATTTTACCATCTATAGCCTCAAATCTTCTCCAGTCCCACACACTACTCCCCAAACAATAATTTAATTTCTTTGGGACATTGAACTTTGAACCCCGCTGTCTGCATGTGTCGCTTTTTTGGTTCACTTTGTTCTGTTTTCATAATTGATGTCTCCGAAGCAGGACCCCTCTCGCGTCTTTGAACCGACCTGACCTGAGTAAAGCCCATCTTTTATTTATTCCACACAGTTTTTACAGATCATACTACCACCCATGGACTTCATGTACTCAGCTTCAAAATTCCCAGATATCGCTTGATCTTGATACTATATAGAAACATTTGGTAAAGTTTCTTAAATTGATAAAAAATGTGGCACCAGTTTGGAAACACTGATCAAAGAGCCCGCTAACCCCTCCCACAGATCTTACATCGATACTTCAAGCTTTCCATGGCGGTGTGAAGCTAACTGAAGGCACTACTCTGTAAGAAGCTAAAAAATTAGACTTTAATCTGATTTTTATTTTAACGCAATCTGATCGGAAAGAGTTGACTTGTTTGGAACTATAGCTGGTCTGTCACCTTTTTTCTGAAAATCAAACCATAAACGCTCGTACTGATCCTGAAAGAACGTTATTTAAATAAGTTTTCATTTTTTCTGGAGTTTTGAGACTGTCTTGTGGCAGTTTTTGCTAATCTCTGTAATGTTCACCAATGAATTCAATAGAGATCCACATGTCAGGCTAAACATGTGGTACAATAAAAAGATCAGATGCTTATTGCAATATTTTTTGTATTATTATTTTCTTCTTTTTTGTATTCTTTCTCAATTTTTAACATTATCACGTCGCCTGCTTTCACTCAAAAACAAATCACAAAGATTCAATTTGACCTATTTTGTTATTTCTGTATTTTCATTTCCATGCCAGTAAAAGCAAAATTGTTCCATCATTTTAAAGTGCAATTTTCTAACCCCAGTGGTATGGAAAAAAATGTGGCACCAGTTTGGAAACACTGATCAAAGAGCCCGCTAACCCCTCCCACAGATCTTACATCGATACTTCAAGCTGATATCATCAACTTTCCCTGGCGGTGTGAAGCTAACTGAAGGCACTACTCTGACGCAATCTAAAAAATTAGACTTTAATCTGATTTTTATTTTAACGCAATCTGATCGGAAAGAGTTGACTTGTTTGGAACTATAGCAGGTCTGTCACCTTTTTTCTGAAAATCAAACCATAAACGCTCGTACTGATCCTGAAAGAACGTTATTTAAATAAGTTTTCATTTTTTCTGGAGTTTTGAGACTGTCTTGTGGCAGTTTTTGCTAATCTCTGTAATGTTCACCAATGAATTCAATAGAGATCCACATGTCAGGCTAAACATGTGGTACAATAAAAAGATCAGATGCTTATTGCAATATTTTTTGTATTATTATTTTCTTCTTTTTTGTATTCTTTCTCAATTTTTAACATTATCACGTCGCCTGCTTTCACTCAAAAACAAATCACAAAGATTCAATTTGACCTATTTTGTTATTTCTGTATTTTCATTTCCATGCCAGTAAAAGCAAAATTGTTCCATCATTTTAAAGTGCAATTTTCTAACCCCACTGGTATAAACTTAAATTGCTTAAATTTAGAACAAAACCAGTCAAATTCAAGCATAAATTGTGCATATTTCAGAATGTATTCACTAAAAAAGATTAATTTTGAGTGATACAGTTATAGAGCAGATAGTATTTTGCGACTCCACACCTCCCCCTGCAGGCTGACGATGCAATAATCAGCGTCCATAACATCCAATTACGACAATGTTCCTCTAATATCCTGTACGATCAGAATTGCCCTCATTCATCTGACACTTGCGTTATGATGTGTGCGTATGATAGCGTCCTTTTATTAGCCCCATACGTTCACTGTGGGGTCAGGCCGGGACAGATCAATAAGAAATGGGCCCCTGAATGAGATCGAGCGGGTCATGAGTCAAGAGCCTTCGCAAATATAGAAATATGAGAGGTCTTGGCGAGGGGAGTCGGGGCGCCATGTTTGTGCTGGCGAAAGAAACGCAAGAAGAAGTTTATTAGGACGCTTTAATTAGACTGGACGTGGTGGAAGTGCGGGGGAACAGTGGCCAAAAATGTAATTAATTAAAGTGAATCAAGTAGGACTGTAATATTAATCGGAATCAAATTAAAATCGCAAATTGAATGGATGCAGTTTAGAAAATCAGTTTTTGAAGTACATCATTTCCTAAAAACTGCTAACCCTGTAGTACTGAAATGTGATTCTTGCAGTAGTTTGTCAGGCTTTTTTGCTATAATTTATATATATTTTTTCAATTCTTCGCGTCAATTCTTCTGAAATTTGAACTTTGATCCTGGTTTTACTATCTTTTAAAAAATGTGAAGAATTCAGCGCATCCTAGTTATTTACCATGATGACTTTTTGACTCTGATGATGGTAAAGCTAACAACAACCGTGAAGAATTCAGCGCATCCTAATTATTCACCATGATGACTTTTTCACAACTCTGATGATGGTAAAGCTAACAACAACTAGCATGCCAAGGTGTGCTTACGTATTATCGGACACTGACGTGGTTTCCAGTGAGTTTCATTTAGTCTTCTGATAATGTATGTTTGTTTGGTTCTTTTTCCAGACCAAGAGTTTGTTTTCATACCTGACAGTTTTGACAGCTCACTAACTCGGAGGAAGATCGCTGTGAGCATCCAAACTGTCAGGTTAGAAAACAAACTCTTGGCCTGGAAAAAGAACCTAATAACATAGACATGGTTTCCAGTTAGATACAAACAACATCGAGTAGTTATATTTTGACCCTGTGTATTGGACAAAGACTGTATAAATAAATGGACATAGCTAACCTAGCTAGCCGCTGTCCTCCTGGAGTGTTTATTTCACTATTTAACTATAAAGGTTGGCCTCGATGAGTTGCATTTGACTGGATCTGAACTTTATCATCATTTTGGTCTTAAAATGTTTGCGTTAACCCGCTTTTATATCACTATTTAATTATAACGGCCAGCCTCGATGAGCTTCATTTGACTGGGGCTGAACTTAATCGTCATTTTGGTTTTAAAACGTTCGTGTTAACCCGCTCTATATAATCCTGGTGTTTTTATTTCACTATTTAATTCTAACTTCAAGCCTCGATGAGCTTCATTTGACTGGGGCTGAACTTAATCGTCATTTTGGTTTTAAAACGTTCGTGTTAACCCGCTCTATATAATCCTGGTGTTTTTATTTCACTATTTAATTCTAACTTCAAGCCTCGATGAGCTTCATTTGACTGGAGATGAACTTTATTGTCATTTTGGTTTTAAAATGGTCGTATTAACCTGCTCCACATAATCCTGGTGTTTTTATTTCACTATTTAACTATAACAGGCGACCGTGATGAGCTTCATTTGACTGGAGCTGAACTTTATGGTCATTTTGGTCTTAAAATGTTCGTATTAATCCGCTCTACATTATCCTGGTGTTTTTATTTCACAATTTAACTACAATGGCAAACCTCAAGCTTCATTTGACTGGAGCTGAACATTATGGTCATCCTGGTCTTAAAATGTTCCTATTAACCCGCTCTACATGATCCTGGTGTTTTTATTTCACTATTTAACTATAATGGCGAGCCTCGATGAGCTTCATTTGACTGGAGATGAACTTTATTGTCATTTTGGTTTTAAAATGGTCATATTAACCTGCTCCACATAATCCTGATGTTTTTATTTCACAATTTAACTATAAGAGGTGACCGTGATGAGCTTCATTTGACTGGAGCTGAACTTTATGGTCATTTTGGTTTTAAAACGTTCATATTAACCCACTCTACATGATCCTGGTGTTTTTATTTCACAATTTAACTATAATGGCAAGCCTCGATGAGCTGCATTTGACTGGACTGACCACTATGGGTGACACCACACTCCTTTCGTCCACTTCTTTATACAGTCTATGGTAATGAGACAAGACCAATTTACATTTTGCAGCTTTTTTTCCTGATCTGGGGCTATGATTCCAGCACATTCTAGCCTCTGAAAACCACCATTCTAATTAATTGTTTCCGCCCCGATACATAGCACTGGTTGTCGGGATTAAAATACATGATACTTACATTTCTGCTCTATTTCCTGACTCTTCTTTCTGGTCCTCCGAATGGCTCCTGCTCCACTGCTCTTTGATGCATCGAAATTAGACTCCAGCTCCTCGGAGAGCTAACCCCGCGAGCAGTGTCATCGCTTTTACAATGGCGCCATCATCGTCTGCTATCACTGTTACTACTACTACTAATGCCGCTACTGCTCAGCCTGAGAAAGTAGTCGTACCATCTCAGCACACACATCACTGGATACAGAAGCTTTCATTTGTGTTCTGTGAGCCGTACTGCAGTGATCACATAGAGCACAGGCGCTTTCTCTAAGTGTCGGTCCCAGAAGGGGATTGATCAGAATGGGCAGAAAAAGGTGCGTTCAAGAGCTCAGAAAAAA
>JACN01109514.1:0-10094 GCA_000787155.1 Scartelaos histophorus
AAAAATAAATTGAATTGAATATTTATTTTTCATCCCATTTTTTTATTTTTATTTTTTTTATGTATGATTTATTTACATGTATACATACAGTATACATGTACAGTATTAACATTTTACAGTGTACCCACCTTAAAGTGAAAAAAAAACAAACAGAAAAAATAAAAAAATTAAAACAAAAAAAAAATAATAATAAAATAAAAAAAACAACAAACAAACAAAACCACAGAAAAAAACCACTTGATACCCATGAATATATGAAATAAAACACAAGTCAACTCATAGGGTCACCTCCAAAGCCAAGGACCTGACCTGATCTATAAATGGTAACCAGGCTTCAGTAAATTTAGAGCTATCCCAAATTTTTAAACACATTTTTATACTATTCTAATTATTATTTTTTATCTCAACAGTGACTGCTCTAGTTCAGGGGGTAAATGGCAAAGTGGTCACTAATATCCATAACACATAAATATTCACAGTGGACTGTACAGGGTTTAATTTTGAACATTTTTGCTCAGTGGCCGATGGGGTTCGTTTCAAATCAGTCGCTTACTTTCCCACAGATTGCACAATTTTAGTAGCTATTTTTCTTTCTTAATGCGCTGTCTGTGGTCACTGTATGTTTTAGCCAAAATAAGTTCCCACCATGACTAAATCTATAGGCGACTCGACATCCAACTCGCTGTCACGCTTCTATAACGCGCATATTTCAAGCCTCTTCAGTATGATGGAGCGATGAGGACTGACCTTTTGACATTTGACAGACAGATCCGAATGTAACCGGACTCTTTATGGATACACTCCACATCAGGCTTGTCTCTCTTCTCACACTAGCCCATGAGCGATGAGGACCCGGAGGTCAGAGGGGGACACATTACAGGGGAGCCCATTACGGGACATAAAAGGCCGACGGTCCGGTGTGGCGTGCCTGGCGTGAGAAGGACAGACAGGCAGCTACAGGGAGGAGGCGTCGTATATCCAGAGGTCAGTGCTCCCTGCTCCTCTCAGCTGATGAAAGATGCTCATGACAGATCGGACCCACTGCTCGCCCAAGTGTTGTGAAGAGCAGCATCTGGATCTGTGTTGTTTTGGCGGAGAGAGATTACGCAGCCAAGGCCGCTGAGCAGAAAGCACCCCAGAGAGAACTTCCTGATTATAACTTTAAAGAAGACATATTGTGGGGTTAGGGTTAGACATGTATGAAGACATATATGTATTACAGTGGTCAGGAAAAAGGGCCCATATTACTTTTTCTTTTTTTTGGTTTCCTTATCAAAAAATACCTGGAGTTGTGTTTTGTTTCATTCACACTTGAAACTTGAAACACTTGAAAACCTTGTGATGTCATGTGGTAATACAGGAAGTGCTCCAGTGTGTTTTAAAACTCTATACACCTTCACTAGAATCATTTGGGTGACTTTGTCTGATGTAGACAGACTAATAATAAAGCTTATTCAGACATGTGTAAATGAAACAAAATCCAGGTATGTTTTTTTTATAAGATAACAACATTTTAATATGGCTAACAGCTCACAAGAGTCCATTTTATATTATATATGGCCTTTAAACTTAATAAGATAACAACATTTTAACATGGCTAACAGCTCACAATAGTCAATTTTATATTATATATGGCCTTTAAACTCATTTTCACATTAAAAAAAAAAAAGATATCACTGTCTTATGATCAAATTGTATTAGGCTTATTATCCTATTATCTCAAGAGCAACATCTATGCAGTATTTAGTGAGATACCAAGACTCATAATAATTACTATTTTATTATGGCACAAGTACTGCATTTTATGTGTAATTACTGTAGAGAAAAATCCCACACACTGTCTTACCTGTGGGATTTTTCTGTCTTCTTGGGCTGCTCCCTCTCTTCCAATGCACTCGTCTCAAGTAATTTATGCGCAAAGTTTTCTTTTTTTTAATGTGTAATTACTATTTAAGTACATCTCAGGTATAGAGTATCAAAGTACAAATACCACATAGATTCAATGTTATTAGAACTGTCTAGAAATTCAATAAAAAGCCCTAAACTTCCAATGAAAAATGTTGAGAGCAGATCAGAGGAGACAGTTCATCCCAGTCAAGTATGTTGCTCTGAAAGCATCTGGATTCGTGTTGTTGTTGCAAAGATTCTCATGTCAAGGCCAGTAACCTGAAAGCACCCTGGACTGTTCTTTTCCTAAAGGAAGAGGCCTCGCTCCATAAGTAACAGCAGCCCCACTGACTAGCTGCAAACGGCCTTCATAAATCTCCACACTTAACCACCAGCACTTCCACCGTGCCGGCCCGAGCGAGCCTGACAGAGCCTGGGACAGAGAGGGGGTCGAGCACAGGTGCCCCCCCCCACGCGCCCCCCTGGTCCAGACTTATGGCAGTGCACCCCCACTCTCCAGTCACGCAAGCCCTGCCCCACACTGGACCTCAGCCTCTTTTTACTGCAGCCGGCGGGGAGACCGGGGGCTCACCACGCACACCGGAGCACAGGCTTCACCAGACCACTCACGAGGAAATAAATCATTTGGAGGATTTATGAAAAGCGAGTAAAGAAAGGATGGAGGGGGTGCGTGCTGCAGTGCCTGGACCCAAGAGAAAGTCAGAAATGGCAAAACAGAAAATTGGCTCGTCTGAATAACGTATGAATTTTCATACCTGTGTCAGCTCCAGAGGTCACATTGTGTTCTAAATGAAACAACATCCAGAAAGTGAATGGCTATTGGCTGTCCTCTCTGTAAACTCATACAAAGTCATACAATCTGAAATCTGAATCTGAAAGGAGTAACATTACTAACAGTGCAGCCAAGCTAAAATCATGTATGAGCACAAAGACCTTGACATGAGGTGTTTCTCACTGTGTCCCTGCTAACAGATTTCACAACACAAAAATGTAAACTGAACTTCTAACTTCATAAATTCTTGTACTTTTGTTGATATATCATAATTTAAAAACCTTCATTGGCAATTTTACTGGAATGGTCAGTAATTTGAGCATTATCCTGAAGTTTTTCAGTCATCCAAGAAAAGTTTGAAAAGGTAGTCCTCTGGACTTAGAGTCAGAGTTAGGCTTTATCTATGGTAATCTGATGTAAAACTGGTCACATTTATATTTTCCGAGGAGACACTTCCTCTGTCCACGTCTAATTGCACTTGTCTGTGTCTCCAGTGATCATAGTCCACTCCGAGGCACATAGACAGTTCCACTTTGCATCTTGGATCAGCTAGACAGCATTAAAGTCTCTCTGTGAAGGCCTTTCATGCCTGAGTGTTCTTCCCCAGTGTCCTTCACATGTCCAAACCAGCAGCTCATGGGAGTAAATCGTATCATCACAATCGGATTTAGGTTGGAAATCATGGAGAGCTTTTTCCCAACGTTACAACAACCTACATTTTTGGAAAATCCGCCAAGAAACTGACAAATGTACAGTTATCCCTAGTATTAATGTGATATCACTTCATAATAAGTACACCTTAAATAAGAATGAATAGATTAAGAACTAAGACTTACGTAATAATGAACAAATAGTTTAGTGAAAATGATTCTACTACATTCTACATTCTACTACAATGATTCATTGTAGTGTAGAATGTAGAGTAGTGTTGAATCATTCTTACAGAATTTTTTCATTATGAAGTCTTAGTTAAAGCATTATTAAGGCATATTAAAAGTGTTTCCATATTCTCCTCCTTTCTGAGATATAATGTAGCGATTTTGAAGCTTTAATGGTTGGAAAATCACGTTTTCATGTATTTTTCTAAATCCATTTCACACATGATTTGTGTTTTCCATACACAGCACCATCACATTTTGTGCTATTCTTTTGTACTAATCATACATTTGTTAGACACGCGAACCTCCACAAACAAGACCTCAGGCTTTACGGGTCATTTGAGATCCGCAATTTAGCTTTTTACAAGTCCAACTTGTGCCAAGACTCAGTCACATAAAACACATACAAAGCCGATAGCTCTTGTATTTTTATAGCACCTGAAATGGTGTAGTCATTAAAGTGCACCTTTTCACACTTAAGCTGTGATTAGCCACACTCCCACATTATGCACCGGGTTTCACTCACGACTAATGAATCACCATCAAAACTAAGAGTACTCCTATTTACTGCTGTTGCCTTAAAGTCAGAATAAATCACTTTATTAATATACAACTCTTTGTCACACTATCGTAAATAAAATATTATTACTTACATTTAAACACATTTTCTGCAGAGAGACCATTTTTACTTTTACTATTTTTACTGAAGTAGCAAATGAAGTAACCTATAAATGTTGTTGTTTGGGTAAGAAGAACTTGTAGTGATGTAATAGAAATGACACAATTTAATCGGTTTCTTCGGTTTCACTACTGTTACAAAGATGTTTTGAAGTACTTTTAATTGGATTGTTACATGAAGCCGTTTTGAGGACAGATGATTGTGAATTGTTAATTGTTATGACAACAGTCCTAGTTTTCATCATTCTTAAAATCACGGCTAGACGGGAATAGTTGTCCTCTGTATATGGAAGGACTGTTGTGGAAAATGATTGCAAGTGAAACTCTGCAGTAATTGCCCTAGTTTTGACATGCAACAGTCATTTGGGAGGTAAATTTAGTCTGGGATAAATAAACACACAGGTTTTTTACATCACAAGTGGATCTGCACAAGGAAGGAATAGTCCCCATGAAAGACTGAATGCTTCAAGTCCTGCGTGTTAAAGTCAAAGCTGTTAATTCAATTTAGGATTATTTTCCAAGGCTTCCTCAGTGTGCGCTGTAATGTTTTTTGCTCAGTATTTTTTGTGTGGAAATATGCACTAATATTGCAAACCAGGCAGGCTTAAAGGTGCATTCTGTAACTTTTCTGGTAAAGCGTCCGCCACCTGCTTGACTTTATGATGAATGTTGTTGTTTTGTCTGAATGTTCACAATTTGGCAATCAGCTTTTCTGTTTCCATGGAGACACAAGTTATGGGTCAGATCTGTGGAAAGGCAAACCCACTGTCAAGTAAGATTTTATGTTTGTTAATGTATTTTTTGAGAAATAAAACACATGTTATTGAATATTAACATTAACATATTTAGTTCATAAGTTTAATGCCATACTTCGGAACATTCCCGGCCACCCTATCCCAGACAAAACAACATGCAACCAGAAAAGTTGTACCTTTAAAGCAGCTTGGAGACCCAGTGCATGCACCGAATAAGATCAGCTGGTATGTTTTTCTTTTCTTTTTTGGTCTGGTTCTTATGTTTCTATAGCCCTGTCCCACTCCGTGCATATGGTCTGGAACTCATAAAATAATAAATATCTTTATGTTTTATTGACCTAATGTAAGCTGACCAAATCAGTTCTGATCTTAAAAAGTCCTCTATAGAATTACCGTGTATTACCTGGAGACATGAATCTAATAAAACAATAGAATAAACATTACAGACAGGACTGGGAGATGACTTAATCCGAACACAATCCGTCCAACATTATTTACACATCATAAAACTCCGTGGGCTTGGTCATATTTCACAGTACGTAGCCCAAATGCCCCTGGCCCTCTATCACTATAGGTAGCTATGAGCTCATTTGTGCTTGGACTCCCCGCCTGGTGGATACTGCTCTCTGTAGACACTGGGTAATTATGTGCAGGCACGCAAAGCACCGCTGCCTCGGCTCCCTCCGCTCTCTCTCTGCTCTTGTGCGTGCGTAAGTGTGCGTGCGTAAGAGCGCGCGCGAGGGGCCAAATCTACACTTTTATTTGTTGTTTTCTTTCCCGCATCCTGTCATCTCGAGGCCACATGACAACCGCATCAGTCATGGTGGAATGATGTGCGCATTCCTCTCTCTGTGTATGACTGAAGACATAGAAAACGGAGGGAGGATGTATTTCAGTGAATCATAAATTTGTTCCTGCGTTTTTACTATGACTAAGATCAGGCCTTTGACAAAATGGAAGTCATTTGGAGTCTAAATGGCTTCCAGGAGTGTGTGTGTTTTCTCAATGAAGGATCGGTAATTCAGTTCAGAGGTTCATTCACTCAGGGAGCTCAGAGAGGGAATAACGGCACGCGTTTTTACTGGTCGTTGCGCGGTTGATGGCGCTCTCTTGTGTCCGCGTCTAGAAATGTTCAGAAACGTCAAAAGATGTGGACTGACAGGGTTATATGGGCGCAGATACAACCCTACAATGTGGAATATAGGAAAAAAAAAAAACAGGAATTGAATGCAAAAACTAAATAAACTGTAAGTCAAACAAAATAGCCTTCTTCTAACAACTAAATAAATGGCAGATATGGTGTTTTTATTATAGGAAATTAATTTATTTTAGCAAATTATGCCAGTTCCAGCCTAAAATAGCTTTGACTAATACTCATAACCAAACTCATTACTTCAGCTCATTACAATGTCTAAAAAGGAACCAAAAACTATTTTCAGCACCTGCTTCAGCTGGTAAGAGGTGTGAAAGTATTGTGATAAATACTGACAAGATGGTGCGCGTAATATCAGCACAACACAATAGCGTCCTTGAATCCTTTTATCTGCAAATTAATACAACATTACATTTAGGCCATCGTTTTTCTCTCCCTCCATCCTTACAGTATGAGATCTATCATTTGGAAACTTTATTGGACTGTATTTGTTGAACTATTGCACTTTTCCTACTTTTCACGCTGAATAGGCTCAATAGTGAATACAGGGTTAATGCGTGATAAAATGAGGGTGCCTTTTGTGACCAGTAGAAGGCAGCCTTGCACTGCTTCTGAATGCACTCCCATTAGGTAACCTGTTATGTGGAGCACTGATGGAGTGTGCTTTGTCATGGACGGATACTTGATACAATCTGCTTTGCTTACAGCATTTATATCATATAGGCTTATGTTGATTAATATGCACGGTCTTAACTATAGACTATAAACAGTCTATGGCAGTGCCTCCCAGCCTCTTTTGTCTTGAGTAGGGCCTAAGCTTTGTATCACACTCTTGAGTACTTCCTATTAACAGTGCTGGAGTTTCTTAAATAATTATAAATACCCTTGGTTAGGAAGCACTGGTCTATGATGCCAACAATAGTTGTGTAATTTCCTGCAGATTACTTCAGTGTTTTTTTATGCCCGTGGAAATGAACAAATTAGTCACTTATTTTTTGTGTTTACTTTACATTTACTTTTGTTTCTGAATCATCAAAAGCCATATTCATATAATTCTGAAATCTAGTTAAATTGCTGCACACACTCACTAAAAATGCTACGAAGTCCACTGGCCCAACATCTCCTAATGTCATTACACATGGCCTGCTAGTCGACTAAAGCAATTGGCGCGTAACCAGCAGCACTAACCACATTTAAGATGTGATTAGAACCTGCGATTGGACCTTAACTCACTCATGTCCCCTGGATGAGGTCACTGTTGTCATGTTTAACAAGTGCTGCCTATTAGCTCATTGTTAACACTTCATAACACTCAGATAACATTGCCCATGCAACTGTGAATGTCAAGACGCAGATATTAAGTCACTGAAGCATGCTCAGTGTTCACAAGTCCATATTCACATAAAAAACATCTTGGCAGTTCAAAGCCTTCTGCTGTGGGACTGGTTTGGTGCCGTATGGTCGATGAATATTTGATGTCCTTTAATGGAGACGGCACCCCGCGTTGTGGTTCAGTATTTACCTCCTCTGCGCCCTGTGGTGCATGGAGCTATGTGATAGGCATCCATTTTGGCTCTTCCCTGGTGAATTTGGTTGCATTTCAAGCCAACAGCTGCCACGGCTTCACCATAATAGCGGGGCGTGTGGCTATGGAGATTACCGGGTTGACAACTGCTGATGCCATGGTGTCTTGTACCAAATCAGGCACATTTGGTCCATAGTCCAGGCATATTCCCCTGACCCTTCATGCACTTGTCATTAGCAAGGTCACCAGATCACCTGCCTCCTCTGGCCACGGCGATTCTCAAGTTACACCTCCTCCTTGATAAGTTCAATATGTCTGTCAATATTTACGTCCACAGGGCATAAAGCATTGTCTCTGTTGGAGATTAGAATCTGGTGAGATAACCTGTCTCTTCAATTACATAAGTGACAGAGAAACTGAGCATCTTTGCCTTAGCCCTGTGATCTCATCCACTATACATCACCATCTACATAATCCATAACTCAGACAGGCCATTAACTCTAACTGTGTCTCTCTATAGGCTCTGAGAAAGCTTCATTCATTAGTGAGAGATGAAGAGTGGGCTTGGTTTTCTCGGGGAATTTTGGATTGATCATGTGGCTTGGTTGTGAAACAGTGATGGTGGCACCTGTTAGTGCTGTCCATGCATGTTGGAGCTTGTGTACACACATTATACAGCTGCCCGGCGCATTGCACAGCTATTTTAGACCTCAGCGCCGAGCCAGAGGCATTAGGGGACAGCAGGTCAACAGGGCGCTTTCTCCAGGTCTAAATGATCCTAACATGATCTGATGCAGCACATTTTATTTAGTGTGCAACATTTAAAGGCCCTATATCACATAAAATTGACTCTAATGAGCATTAAGGGATGTTATAATGCCTCCTCAATAACATAGCTGTCCTTCTGTTTTGTTTCATTGGCACATGTTCAGTAGTTCAGTAGAGATGGTCAATTCCAGGGCCGAAATTATTCAAATGATTCTAGTGAAGGTGTATGGTGCATTACCACATGACATCACAAGTTGTTTTTAGTTTGAGAGAAAAATCTAAAACCTAATTATGCAGGATTTGTGTTTTAAACATGTGTGAATCAAACAAAACACAACTCCAGGTATCAGAAAATTGTGTAATATGGACCCTTTAAGTCTATTTTTCTAATGTCAGTAGTTTATCAATATAAAATAAATTATCCACTTATCCACACTGAGAATAAAAATTATACTTGAGTATTGTAGGAAACTGTTACTATTTCTGTGCCCCGTGTGACTGACAGTAGCCTTTCAGTGTCTATAGCGCTAAGGGCCCTTATAAATAAACCAGGAAGCCTAAATGCCTATAGTAACTTGATAATGTGCTTTGTCCAAGCAAACACAGACAGATTATAAATGCATTTAAACACATTATCCAAAAGCTTTTCTAATGGCTATTCCACTGACTCATGCAAATAAACTTAAAAGGCCATTTTTCCCTAAGCAGTGCACCATATCAGAAGTGCCCGTGCCTTTTTGCATGGTTAAAGTTTGATATCCATGGCACTGATAAAGGATGAATTCATATAAAATAAATAAACACTTTCTCAATTCTATTATTGCTCAAGTCAACCAAACAGTAATTCTCATTCAACTCTATGTATTTTATATATTTTGAATTGGAAAGTATTACTATTAGTATTAGATATATTTTGTATTTTTATATTTCTATATTTTATTTTTACTTATTTTTACCTTTATTTTTACATATTAATTTGTATAATTATGCCTTA
Source organism: Scartelaos histophorus (assembly GCA_000787155.1). Lineage (NCBI taxonomy): Eukaryota > Metazoa > Chordata > Actinopteri > Gobiiformes > Gobiidae > Scartelaos > Scartelaos histophorus. The sequence goes on from JACN01109514.1 coordinate 9,432, forward strand.
TTTGACACCAAGCTCTTGCTCTTTTTGCTTATTTTGACTGTTATTACCATTTATATAGTTGCTTTTTGTTATTATATTTATTGTGATGTGTGAGCTACTGTGTCCAAATAATTTCCCTTGTGGAACAATGACATGAGCCTAAGTCTAAATCTAACTCTTGCCTCATTAGTGATGTCCAAACACAAATATGGGGACGGCTCATTTTATGACAGACTGTCAATAGCAAAACAAAAGAACAGCTGGTCAGATTTCTCACATTAATATTTCATTTCTTCTCTTTTACAAGGTCAGCGGTGGCACCCTATACTGACGTTTCCCGGACCTCCATTAAGTAAACAAACAAACACACATCGTGCCCAGTGTTCGGACTATTTCAATGGACATCTGCGTTCTCCGACACAAATACATTCGTCACTGTCCTAGAGTTACAGTACGCTGACCAGGGTCACCTTCACGGTCTGATACACACTATGACACCCACTGTAAAGGGCACATGATAGCACCTTTGAGTGGACTCCAGGATGCTTTCTATATACTTTGTCTATTTACCTAGTAACATCGCGCTGGGGAGACTGGGCATGTAGCTCTATGGCAGAAAGTTCATCAGTTGCCATGGAGACAAAATGCAAACATTAGCAAACCAATCCAATCCACTTTATTTCT
>JACN01094786.1:0-11277 GCA_000787155.1 Scartelaos histophorus
AAAAATAAATAAAATAAAATACAATAATAATAGGCTGATTTGAGCTTAAAAAAAAATCATAATTTTTTTCCATACAAAGCTGCTCAGTAGTTATTTGAAGGATAAATAACCATTGCCTAACACAGTTGAATCTCTTGTGTAATAAGTTAATAAGTACAAAGTAGTTTTAAATGAAATATGTGCCATTTTCTGGTCCTACACTGGTATCATTCAAAGTATAAATATCCGTATCGAAACTAAAAAAGCTGGATGGGTGCGTCCCTAATCTAAATATACAATATTCTGTACATTTGTTCTCTTGCACTTATTTTAGCAAAATTCAGAAATGCTTAAATTGTTCAGGGGATTCGATAGTGAGGGGGGTAAAGGGGTCTGTTGTTGCATTTATATTATAGGGGGGCCCATGTGAGGTGTCTTGCCCAGGGCTCCAAAGTTCTGTCAACGGGCCTGAAGTTGGTATTGTAGTTTTCTATAAATAAATCCCTAAAAAACATTTCATTTCCTAATCAATCTTATTCCGTAAAAGCTTTCGAATGAGTAACAACAACAACAACAGGCCCTTTAAAGTCTCGTCAGGGTACGAAGGTGCGCTGACATTTTGAGAGACAGCGCTATACGTAAACAGCCTCTCCTCAGTAATCATTTGAAGTCTGTCATTGGACATTACTTTATCTAAAAAGCTCTTGTCAAAACACTCAAACGGTACGCTGCCTAAATATTTGGACAATTAAAACACAAATCTTTTCCCGTCCTGTTTTGCAGTTGTGCTCACATGACAAGTATCTCAACTTCTTCTTCACAATCCCCCCGGTCTGACACTTCAGTTTTATTTATATTCAGTGAGACGTGATGCCGTGTTGACATAAACTGGAAGATTCAATAATGTAGGACTCAAGCAGGCGTTCGGTTCCACTGAAACTTGTTAAAAGAAGAGTTGAAGTCATACTTGATATATTTAATCATTTCCACCGCGAGAAACACTGTATACGGCTGAACAGATGCTTGTCGAAATAAAGAAAGAAAAGTTATGAGGAGAAAACCCTGTGACTTCTGGTTGCCACGGTGATTTGTTTGGGTTTAGAAGTTTATATTGTGCAGAATATTCAAATGTTTGTTGCATTGTTAATTTTATGAGCAAAACATCATTTCTCTTATTTATAGTGAAGTTGCAATGTTGTGTTAAAGCGTTTGGATTGCCCGCTAAACTTAGTTCAAGTTCAAAGCTCCTTTAAGCAAAGATTATGCAAAGAATCGAAATTGAAATCGAAATATCTCATGCATAGGAATATAAATAATAAATGGCAGCTTGTGCAAAAGTGCAAAAGACATATAGTAAAAGACATGCAGCAGGGTTTTTTCAGCATGCTTGCAGCCTGGTGGGTAGAATTATGGTTGGTGGTTCAATTCCAGCTCTGATCAGTGAGTAAATACTGACTGTTGATTGTTTATTGAATTGTTATTGCAATCTGTCATATTTTTATTGCATTTTTTTACGAATCTCATGTTTATTAGAATGGCCTGCCCAGAACAAAATCCTAATATATTTTTAAAGGTCCTATATTATACAAACTTGACTCTTGTGCGTTTTAAGCCATGTCATGTATAATTTTATTGCCAACCCCACAAAATTCTCAGTTATGTTTTAAATGTGTCTCCTCAGCCTTTTCAGCAAGTCTCAGACAAAAAAAAAGGAAAAACGGGAGTAGAAAGTACAGATATTTTCTCTCAAATGACGTGAAGTATAAGGTATAAGTATAAGTGAAGGTTTGTCATCTGTTTGTTTCCATGGATATGTCATTGCTCTACCCGGAATGTCCCACAGTATGACATTAAACAGCTCTATTTGATATTTATAATGATTTATATTGATATCGATATTTATTTTTCAACTACAGATGGTATTGCAGCTCAAACGTACCTACAAAACCAGGCATTTTTTATTGTGCACGGGGTCGCTTCTCCACAGATCTGACCTGTAACTTGGTCTGGGTTGGTCTCCATGACGATAGAAAGGTTTAATACCATAGTGTGAAACGTTACAAAGCAATAACATCTCCACGGGAAAAAGCATTTAACGAAAAATTACACAATGCAACTTCAAATTACATGACATTACATCACTGTACAAAACAACAGACGCGCACAATAACTCAGAACACGTATTTCGGATGAATTTAAAAAGCTACAAACTAGGATGTATTCATTATTTTTTTTCTTTTCTCTCTCTCTTTTAAAGTAGTATGTTGTTACTCTTATGTCCATTGTCTGTTTAATACAAAAAATTATAAATAATAAATTATAGTTTAAAAAAAAAGATGCATTCACTGCCACCACCACGCACCAATAAACAGACCAATAACTCTGCTCGCTATGAACTCTTTATTGTGAGCAGAGAAAGAAAGAGCGTATTTCCGTCTCCTCCCGATTGAAATAATTAACATGGCCGCCGAGCCTCAGCAGTAGAGGACCTTGTAATGAGGCTACTGAAGTAATGATGGCCCATTATGAGTCTCCCATCCCAGCTGAACGCACTGCCAGAGCTGTACTTCTTTGTCCGGGCTTTGCTTATACAGACACGGAATACATTCAAAGTCCTCTCTCCGCTGCACGGCTCAATTTAAGACTGTCAATATGACCAAGGGCACGGTAAACACTGGCGGTAATTGATGCCGTAATCACCGCATTCAGAGCCAGGTAATGGTCATCGGCGCCTTGATGAAATTGATTTTTGATGTACGGGGAAAGGCGATGGAAGTTATGCTATCCACGGGTTGAGCTAAACAGTGGCGGTAATGAGGGCAGTGGTGTTATGTTTGTTTAGGTGATGTTACGTGGAGAGGACATTGTAGGAGATTGTGAATAAAAAGTGAAACGAATGCGTATTTAGACACGTTTTATTAATCCACGAGAGAAATAATCCAGACGCATTAGTTCGCACGTGACACGTAACGAAATACAAAAGCGATAAACAAGGAAGTGGTGTCAAATGAAGTACAATTATATAAAAGTATGTGTACGAGTCAACATAAGAACACAGAGTAATACAAATATGCCTGAGCTATGTGCAAGAGGTCATGCGGAGAAAAAGATGCAAAATAGAAGATAAAAATAGTGGCTGACCTGACATGATAATATTATCTGTTACATAAGGGTGAGTCGCTGTATAGTTGTGCAGTAATTAAAATACTGTCTAAATACAATGATAAATCCTAAACAATAAATACTAAACACAATTAATCAATTAAATACCACTTTAACTGTATGATTTTAACTGTAAGTTTTAATAGTATTTTATGTTGTTGTAAGGTGACCTTGGGTGTCCAGAAAAGCACCTAATAAATGGAATGTGTAATAATAGTAGTATTATATTAGTAACAGTAATTGTGTCAGACATAAGTAGCTGTGGTAGTTGCAGTAGTTGAGGTTGTTATGGTTGTTGTGGTTGTAGTAGTAGTGGTTGTAGTAGTGGTTGTAGTAGTTGTTGTTGTAATTGTTGTGGTTGTAGTAGTAGTAGTAGTTGTGGTAGTAGTTGCTGTTGTAGTAGTTGTGGTTGTAGTAGTAGTTGTTGTGGTTGTAGTAGTAGTAGTAGTATTTGTCGTAGTAGTAGTTGTAGTTGTTGTGGTTGTAGTAGTAGTAGTTGTAGTTGTTGTGGTTGTAGTAGTAGTAGTTGTAGTTGTTGTGGTTGTAGTAGTAGTAGTTGTAGTTGTTGTGGTTGTAGTAGTAGTAGTTGTAGTTGTTGTGGTTGTAGTAGTAGTAGTTGTAGTTGTTGTGGTTGTAGTAGTAGTAGTTGTAGTTGTTGTGGTTGTAGTAGTAGTAGTTGTAGTTGTTGTGGTTGTAGTAGTAGTAGTTGTAGTTGTTGTGGTTGTAGTAGTAGTAGTTGTAGTTGTTGTGGTTGTAGTAGTAGTAGTTGTAGTTGTTGTGGTTGTAGTAGTAGTAGTTGTAGTTGTTGTGGTTGTAGTAGTAGTAGTTGTAGTTGTTGTGGTTGTAGTAGTAGTAGTAGTAGTAGTTGTGGTTGTAGTAGTAGTAGTAGTAGTAGTTGTTGTGGTTGTAGTAGTAGTTGTTGTTGTTGTGGTTGTATTAGTAGTTGTTGTAGTAGTTGTGGTTGTAGTAGTTGTTGCAGTCATAGCCATAGTCGTTGTCGTATGATATGACTGTAGTCTGTATCTCACGCTCTTGAGCTGAGCTGTAGAAGCCTGTTAAAATAGTGTGTTAAAATACAAATTAGTGCATTAGCTTTGAAGTCTTTCTAAACTGAGTGTTTGCTGCAGTCAGTTCTCATATGTTTTGACCATAGACTGTACAAAGAAGTGGACTGAGGGAGTGTGACGGCACCTACTGCGCTCAGCTCCAGCCCAATAACATAACCGGGCAGTTATAGGAGTGAAATTGGAGCCAAGTCCATATTAGGAATAAGAATTTCTTTACATACAAAATAGAGAAATAAAAACACCAGAGTCATGTAGAGAAGGTTACATTTTAAGACCAAAATGACAGGAGGGGTGATGGTTTTTCAATGTAAAATCAACTGGAACTGGAGTCGATGGAGCCGGAAGTGCCCCCGTGGTCACTTCCTGTTTAGAATACGGCGACTAGCAGGTTATGTCCATTTATATTTACAGTATATGGTTTAGACCCCAACCCCACCCCCACTTCTCCATAAAAATGCTATTTAAACCCCTGTGGTTGGAGCTGAGGTGTTTTTTCTACATTAACAAGGAACTTTTTTTTAATTTTAGCTTTTTTCACTACATTTATGGGCCCCAGAAACACTTTAAATCCAATAAAATATGCTATATGCCATATGCTAACCCCACAATATTAGTCAACAAAGGATTTATATAGGCCCCTCTTCCCTAATAAACCTGTATACATTTTGTAGCGATGCACTATTTTGATGCACCGCAGGATAGATATATTATAAAAAGTAAATCAATAAATGCTCTATGGTGTCTGTTTCTACTGTCCAAGAACCTGGAAGTGCGTGTTAGCATGCTATTTGTTGTTACAGTGATGGAAAAACTCTTTTTGCACCGTTTAAATATGTTTAATATGAATTACAAAGGTGCATTGAGATGTTATTACTTCATCAAAAAAGTCTCACAGTGTGGCTTTAAACGATTCTATCATCACGGACACTAAACCAGGCCAAGTTACAGGTAAGATCACTGGAGAGGCAACCCCGCTCAAGGTATTTTTGAGCCGAAAACCAGACTGCAATTGAATAAATGTATAGAGGGTCTGTTTAATGTAGCAGTGCACTATTTTGATGCACATGCTTTTCCCCAGGATAGATATATTATAAAAAAAATAAATCGATAAATGCTCTACACTGTCTGGTTCTACTGTCCAAGAACCTGGAAGTGCGTGTTAGCATGCTATTTGTCGTTATAGTGAAGGAAAAACTCTTTGGCGCTGTTTAAATATGTTTAAAACGAACTACAAAGGTGCATTGAGATGTTATTGCTTCATCAAAAATGTCTCACAATGTGGCTTTAAACGATTCTAGGCCAAGTTACAGGTAAGATCACTGGAGAGGCGTCAAAATGTTGTTTTTCGAGGCGTTTTTGAGCATTAAACCGAACTGTAATTGAATAAATGTATGGAAGATGCGTTTAACGAAGCAGACAAATGACGTATCCATGGAAACAAGAAGGTAACGGACCCCCAGAAAGTTACGCAATGCACTTTTATGGATTTATCCGCAACACAGATCAAACTCCACGTCGAAAAGTTGTATAATATGGCAGAAAACACCAAAAAAAGCACATTAAAATCCTTTATGATTTACTAATACTAAAAAATGACGCTTGCCAAATATTCTAACTCTCCACACTTAGTCCAATTCAAAGTCCCCCTAAGGATACTACAGTAGACTCGCCTGAAAAGTCCGCTTGGCCCGACTTAATTCCCCCCATTGTACTGTACAATATTTCCTGATTGTCACATATGCAAACGAATCACGCCAGCTTCATCTGAGGGACTCCGAACCGGCCCCGCAGCTCCCTTCCCGGCTTATCCTTTCACAGCAGCGTTTTCATGCAGCCTTTCAGCACGCATGCTCGCCCTAGATAGTTTTCTTCGGGGGTTTTATGTTTCGCGCGTTATCGGAAAAGACGATTCCGCGGAGGGACGGGGGCATTGTTGCTACTGACCTCCCCAAAAAGTCACACAAAAAGAAACTAAATTGAGCAGTGGCACAGGGAAAGCTCCAAGGAGACCCCCATTTGCAATTCAAAGGCAAATTAGCAAATCAAACACTTCACTCCACGTCATTGCCAAAGGAGAGGGGTGGGAACTAATGAGTGACAAGGGCCTAATATTTAAAAAAGTTACACTAATGAACTGGGCTGGATTTGGCAGGTATAAAAAGTGCAGTGAATTTAGTTTGGAGGCTTTTTTGAGCGATTTATACATATTTAAAACATGTAGCGGTTACATATTTCTGTGTAATCTATGTAATCTCTCTATAATTGTCCAGGTAGGTTTTGTGGAAAATAATAATAATCCTCTCAACTGGACAAAAGTTGGATTATTTCAGTCCTGGAAGAGCCAATCTCTACTGAACAAAAGGTAAATGAACTTGACAAAATACCCTGACATCACAAGGTGGGACAAAGTATTTTGACTAATAATATCTAATCAAATGTGTGGATGAAACAAAACTAAATTCCAGTTATTTTTTTAGTTTTTGAGGAGGTATTGATATTCTAGCATGGCTCACAAGTAAATTTTTTTATAATATAAGACTGAGTTTTGATCTGAACTGAATATGTAGTCAAACATTTTCACACTTAAAAAAGAAACAGTAAAAAAGCATTTGTTCAGTTGCAAATTCCAAAGATTACTCATGACAAATACGAAATGAAACTATCCCATACTATTTTGAACTATAGGCAAACAATTACATTTATTTTTTCAATTTTATTTTATACATTAGGGTGGTCCCTCAAAGCATAGTAAAAAAAAAGGTTCAGATAAACTCTATTAGAATCCTGCTTTAGGTTTTAGCCTTTAAAAGATGATCTGGGAAGAAATTTGGAAGAAAAGTATGTTTTAGAGGTCGCTCAAGATGCATAATGTTTCCTGGAAATTTACTAATTTTGTGTAACTTATTATGAAATTTATAGACTTTCTAAGCAACTTTTGTGCAAGTTTCTGTTTGTATTTGCAGAATAAAATTACAAATTATTTGAATACACTTTCTACACTATCTATTTGGTTCGTTATGTTATAGGGCAATTTTCAACTGTCTTGAGCAACCCTAAAAATTTATTAATCTGCATAAAATTTGGATAAAACAATGTAGAGAATAAAAAAATAAAATAAAATAAAAAATCATCTGGGCTGCACACACACCTCCACACACACGCAGACACACACAAACATGCACATACACATATGCGCATACACACACATGCACATACACACATGCGCATACACACATACACACACATGCACATACACATATACATATACACACACAAATACATATACAAACGTGCAAGTTCATGCACACACACGGACACACACATTAAAGAGGCTGTTTCACTGATGATCTTCTTTACACATATTCGAGGACGTCGTGTACCTTTGTTCTGCAGATATATATTTTATAATGTTCCAAATTTTAGAGAATTTGAAAGTTAAAGCAAAAGAAAAGAATGAATCTAAATATTATTTGTTTTATTTGACTTTCTACATGGTTGTGAATGCCATACAAATAGGTCAAAGGTGATATATAGAACAAGACTGAAAGAAAAAAATGTTTGAAAATGCACTGATATTTTATTGCAGAAAAAAAATAAATAAATAAACTGTCTGAAAAACCAAATGAAAAACTTTGAGCCATTTCTCTAAAAGCAACTCTAAAATCCACCCGCAAACACGTGGCCATTGTCATGAATCATAGAGCGTGTGACACAGTGGTAGTTAAAGTTCCATTTGATGCATTGGTGTGGGCCTGAAAGCCTACTCTTACCAGCCTTTTGACTATCCATAAATGATCCTACCAGCGTATTGGGAAAGTGGCCCTTTTCATGTACAAAGACACTGCTTGTGATAAATGCCAGGGTTGCATCCTCAAAGCATTTTAAAAAGTCAAAGAGGAAAGGTCTGGATCTTTTATGTGGCATCAACCAAGTGTACAAAGAATAAAAAAGGTGTGCGAGATGAGGTCACGATATCGACAGCCGCGAGGGTAGTTAGGGCGCCGGCTACACACCATATGAAAAATAAATGAAGCCATTGCCATGTAAACTGTCAAACTCAAATTTGGTGTAAGAAATTTTGCTTAATATTAGAGTTAAAGGTTTTAAAAATCAGATTTAGAATTAGCTGTAAACAAAACCATCATTATGACCTGTCAAAACCCTGTTAAAGGGAAGGTATTTTACTGCTATGGGGAATTAACTGCTAACACAAAACATATTTAGATCAAAATGTTATCTTTTATTGTGCTTAAATGCTATATTAGCTGAAAACAATTCATATCAGCGTCTTTTATAAGATTTCAACATCAGGATTTCAACATTGCAATGTAAAGACTGATATAATTTGTTCAGTTACAAACGCCTTTACCATTGAAATTAAAGAGGTGCTTTGTAATCGCTCAAGGTGTTACTGCTTTAGGTAGAGAGTTCCACAGAATGGAATTTCTTCATATTTCTTGCATTTTATAAAGTTTTCAGATTACTGAATAACACCTTTCAAAACTTACATTCTTATTTTGAGATCCCAGAACTGACCAGTGCTGGACTTCACCTGCTTGTCTCTATGAAGATAAGTTAAATGCCATACTGTGGAACATTCTAGGCAAAGCAGTAACATCCACCTAAGCAGGTGTTTTGTTTGCATGTTTCCTCCCCGTGTCTGGATGGGTTTCTTCCAGGTACTCCGGTTTCCCCCTATCAACCAAAAATATGCAACATCCCTGTGACCCTGACCCCTGACCCCTGTGACCCGTGGGACTACGGATGGAAATGAGCCGTGTGGCTACAATCCACCGTGTTTACATTCGTGCTTGTCATGTATGTTCATTAACATGCAGTGTCTCAATCAAATAAACACATAAATAAGAGTTGAAACTTTTACCAGAAAAGTTCCATAGTTGACCTTTCAGTGAAACAGAAGTTTACGTTTCAGGTGCTCTAAAGCTCGGCTGCATGTCTCTTTAAACCTCTTCATTCATGAGGGTTTAGGACTGAAAAATATAATCCATGACCTTCTGACCCCATTCAAAAACACATTTGGGAGCCACAAAACATGTTAAGAGAAGTTGGATGTGCACTAATGGCATTGTAATTGTTGTTCTGGTGCACTCAGCGTGTGCTCGTAGCCCTCAGAATACATCATCTTAGTGAAGCGCAGCCACACTGCACAGAGCAGGTAGCAGGTGTGAGCATTATTTTATTCAGGAAGTGAGTGTAGCCGCGTGCTGGCATCCATAATGGAGGCAATCCTTCAGGGCTGCACGTGGATCTCTAAGCAGCTTGAGCCCTGAACGCCGAGGTGCGCTCGCTAACACAAGGGTTTCATTAACCCCCATGTTAGCCAACAGTTATAATGTTGGCAGCTGCCAGATGGGAGCGGGGAAGGTATGGAGCACGTCATCACATAAAGTGGCAGGTGTTGTGCAGGAGATGCGAGCTCTTAATAGCATTGTTAGGAGCCAGAGGTAAGGCCTGGCCAAAAGACGGAATGGAATATTTTACACAGAATACAGAGTTAAGCTCACTGACACTTTGCCAATAGACATGCATTTTTCACCACACTGGCACAGCTTTTGACCCTGACTGCAGAAGTAACAAGTTTTGGGGATACAAATCATAAAACAATGTCATATTTCATATTTGCAAAAAGAGAAAATATCGATTCTGCAAAACATAGCACGGTTTGATTGAGCCGTCGGTGTGTAAATGATGTTTGATCAGACATTTCTCTGTATCACAGTTTTCAGACAAGACTGCAACCATAAAACAATCACTCTCTTTTCAGTTCATTTATATTTTTGTGATTTACATTACATTACATTTACATTTATTTGCCCCCACACCTGTAACACCTAAAGATAAAAGTAGCTGTTAGCTTGAAAACTACTACAAAACATTATAGGGAGCATTTTGAGCTTTGAAGATGCAGACCTGCCATTGGATATGTCATTGTTTTGCCTTAATTTATTTTTTTTTTTGCTCAAAAATACATAGAAAAACATTGATTTCTGACTCTGAGCCGGGTCGCATCTCCACAGATCTGACCTGTAACCTGGTCCGGTTTAGTCTCCATGAAGATAGAACGTTTTAATACCATATAGCGAAACATTTCAGACAAAACAATAGCATTTCCTTAGAGAAACCACCAACAAAGTCACAATGCACAGGAGGAACAATCCAAAAATGAGGTTTCGGTACATTAGCTCCAGTCTTCAAACCTTCTAGACTTCTCTGTGGTTGAGTCCTTCCACCATGACAGTAATAATCCGTGCTGACCTCATGTGCTCCATCCTCCTCTCTCTGTATTTACTCCAGAGACAGTGGTCAGTTCAGTGGAGATGAATTTCCCACAGGACCCGAGCGCACACAGAGTAAATATCTGACATACGCTGGATTGAATAAGCAGGTCTCCTTCAGTATTTACAGACCTTCCCGCATTTCACGCCTGAGCACATTATAGTGTACATTTTGAATTATGGAGAGAGCTTCTTAAAGAGGGTCTGTGTACAATTTATGGCCTGACATGTCAAGAGTGAAAAATAAGCACCTCTCCCGCTCACGGTGACTAAATGAAAGGTTTTCTATAGTTAAACCGATGTAGCTTTTAACAAGTCTTCGCTCAGGTTACTTTACTGGCACCAAAATTGTTATGCGTATTTTATTTGAGTAATAACGAATAGTTTAGAGGTGCACTGTGGAACGTCAGATGCTTTTGGAGATGGAGATGTTCTTGCTTTGTCTATGGGATTAAACCTTTCTATCTTAATAAAGACTAAACCAAACCAAGTTACAGGTCAGATCTGTGGAGAGGCGACCCTGCCCACAGTCTGTAGGCCTGTTTTTATAGCAGTAAAACCAGCTGTAATTGGGTAAATGTAAGTTAGAGTTGTTTAAAATCATACTGTGGAACATTCCAGACAGCACAGAGACATTTATAATTCATAGAAACAAGCGGGAATCGAACACCGGAACAAAAAGTAGCAGCTTTAAGTTATTGTTTTCTATTTTATTTTATTTTTTTGGCTATTTAACATTTTAACATTTTTATTTTTTATTTTATTTATGTATT
>KN506176.1:14036-26892 GCA_000787155.1 Scartelaos histophorus
CCCTTTTTATCTGCTCTCCTCTATCACACTCCCCCCTCACTTCTCTGTTTCTGCACTTCTCTTTCTGTCTTCTCCATACCTCCTCCCTCTCTCACTCTTTCTTTCTCCCTCCTCTTTCTTATCCTCCTCCATTGTCATCCCCTCTTTCTCCCCCTCTCTTCTTCTTCCCTCTCTTTGGTCCCTTCAGTCTCTTTTGGCCCTCACTCTCCCTTTTCTCTCAATTCACAAGTCATCTTTCTCTCTGTTTCTCTCTTTATCTCAGTTTCTCGGCCCTACTTGGCAGCTGTCCCTCTGTCCCTGTCCTCCCCCAGACTTTCCTTCTCCCTCTATCCCCTGTCCCTCTTTTCTATCCCTATCTCTCTTCTATTGTTACTCTCTATTCCCCCTATCTTTTCTCTCTTCTATCTCCCTTGTGTATTTCTCTTCTCTACTCCCTCTCTCTATCCTCTCCTGTTTGTCTCTTTTATCTCTTGTCCTATCACTCTTTTCTTCTCTCCCACTACTCTCTTCCTTGTCCCACTTGGCATCTGTCCTTCTGTCCCTGTCCTCCCCCAGTCCTTCCTTCCCTCTCTCCCTTTTTCACTGTTCTCTTCCCTGGTGGCGGTGCTCACTACATTCCTGCATGTTTTAAAGTACTCCTCCTGTACTGTGTAACGGCAGAGCTCCAGGAGGAGGGGGGCGGGCCGGCTGCACGTGCCCGGACACAGCCTGCATATTTGGGCCGAGTGTGACAGAGAGCAGCCTCCTCCTCTGGTTCATACCACATCGCCCAAATATGCGGCTCCCGCTGTAAACACTGACGGTTTACTATACGCTCAGGACGGCCGTCACAAACAAATCACTGAGTCACAATCCAATCTAACTGGGGGGGGGTGTCGCTGTGGAGATGATACTGCTTTGCCTGGAGGGTTCCGCAGTCTGGCATTAAAGCTATCAGTTCTTGCAGATGAATTGTTCTAATGCTGCGGTAATACAGGAAGTGTTCCATTGTGTTTTTAAACTCAATGCATAATTTCAGCCCTGGAATTGCAAATATACTGAACTACACAGGAAAAAAAAACAATATTTAGATAAATTAAAAAGATTTAAATTAAGAACATTTTACTTAATTTTACTTCCCCCAGGTAAAAGGAGCTGTTAACTTAAACTACCACTTCATGGCATCACAAGTTGGAACAGACCATTTTGTGCTTTGGAGATGTAGACAGACTAATAATAAAAGGTTAGCCAAACATGAATGAAACAAAACACAACTCCAGCTCTGTCCCCCACATACCTGTAGTACCTCTGACCTCCATGAAACCAGAAATCATTATTCTGCATGTTTTTGTACTTAAAGTTTTAAAATGTCATGTCCACCCTTAACTGCAGATTTTTTTCAAATTCAAAGTTTTTCTTTCTTTTTTGTCATATTTTCTGAGGTGTTTTTAGTCCCATATGAAATTTCATCTTTCTTAAATAGATATTTCCCCCATAATATTCACACAAATATTGTCAGAGCGTGTCAATTTTGTCAGATAACATGTTTTCATGCTTTCAAATCTCAATCATATCATCATATCTCAATCAATATCAAGTTCCTGTAACTCAGAACTTAGATTAACATACCGACATGTTTTAGAAAATAAAACACTTTTAAGGTTATTCTCGGTCGCACGACATATCCAATTCATGTACATAAACACTAACAATGCTTCATATAAATGTCATAGGTTTATGCACATGACATTGTTTGAAGAACTTCAGTAGAAACTAATTTTTTTAATTTGCCTGTTGAAAATCCTTACATCATTGACCCATAAGCAGCTCTTGAGGTCAAAATAAGTACTGTCTGCATCCAATTATAAGTTGTGTTACTGTCCAATAATCAGGAAGTGACAAAACCCTGAGAGATGTGGAAAGTGCTTATAAACTCATTGTGTTGAATAATTAGGATGCTCTGAACGCATAAGGTCAGTGAGGAAGAACTTTGGACCACTGAAACGGTTTCAGATGAACTGGTTCTGTTTTTCACTTTTAACACAGCAAAAATCAGGTACAGCTCCTTCTAAAATGGAAAGATCTTGGCCAGTTCAATCGTGTCAAAAGTATATTTGACTAAAACATTGCAAAAATCTCATGATGGCAACACTAAACTGTGAATATCAGATGTTCTTCCCCTTGCCCTGGTACACAAACGCACAAAAGCCACTAATGCGCTCACAAGCCCATTATTGCTCATGTTTCACATATCACATGATGAGTCAATATTGTGACAGGCCTGCCCCCACCCTGTGTGTGTGTGTGTGTGTGTGTATTACTCTATTTTCTGAACTATTTTATTATGTAGTTTCCTCATCACAAACAGACCTGGAGTTGTTTTGTTTCATTCACACATGTTTGACACACACACCCTGAATATTTAGGCTGAGATGTCCAAACAATTTCACTTGTGGATCAATAATGTTTGTCTGAGTTTAAAAGTTGAAAAGTCTCAAACAGAAAACACTTTGTTCCACCTTGTGATGTCATGTAATTCAGGAAGTGCTCCACTGTGTTTTTAAACCTGGAGATGGAAAAACTCATTAAGGCTTACTCAAACATTACCAAACACAACTCCCGGTCTGTTTTTGAGGAGGTAACAACATTTGGACAGTGGAACATGGCTTAAAGATTCAGTTTGTGTAATATAGGAGCATTAAGGGTTAAGAGGGTGAAAGAGGGCGCCGAGAGAGGGTGAGGGTGGAGGCTCTCTGGACAGTACTGGATGTTTGCTGGAGAATTCCTGGAGTGTGAAGATCCAGTGATGAAACGGGATCCTCCAGACTAAACCCCCGAGCGGGACCCGAGTGTACCCAGGAATGTGCTGCTCCTGCTCAGTGTCTACAGCTCCAGAGCTCCCCTGCTCCTCCACCATTCATCTCCCCCGACTCCTCAGCAGAGGAATGTTCTGCTTCTCCTCGGTGTCTACAGCGCTCCGTTGCTCCTCCGCCTCACCCATCTCCACCCAAACTCCCCCAAACTTCACCCATCCCCTCAGCCATCTCCATGCCTGTAGTGGAGCATGGAAATGGCTGCTTCTGCTCAGTGTCCTCACCACCAGTTCTCCTCCACCGTCTACCTCCCCACCCATTGATCACATCCCCCATCACGAACCTCACCCATCTGCTACCCCCTTTTCCCCAAACCTCATCCATCTCCTCCCCAGAGTGTACCCAGGAATGTGCTGTTTTTGTTCAGTGTCTTCACCTCCAGAGCTCCCCCCTTCCTCCTCCACCTCACCCATCTCCTACCTCACCCAAACCTCCCTCAAAACATACACGATCTTCTACCTTCTTCTAAACCTCACCATCTCCACCCCCAGAGTCTACCCAGGAATGTGCTGTTTATGCTCTGTGTCTTCACCTCCTGTTCTCCCCCTGCTCCTCCACGATCGACCTCCCGCAAAACCCCATCAACCTCCCCCTGCTCTTCCTCCATCTCCTCCGTACCTCACCCAAACCTCACCATCTCCACCCCCAGCGTGTACCCAGGAATGTGCTGCTTCTTCTCTGTGTCTTCACCTTCAGTGCTCCCCCTGCTCCACCACCATACCCCCACCCAAACCCCCACCCTTCACCTCCACCTCCCCTGTATTGTCATTCCCTAGTTACAGGGGCATACTCTTAGATGAAGTGTCATTATTTAAAGGGGCCATATTACATTATTTTCTGATCAATGTTTTAATGTAGTTTCCTCACAAACAACAGAGTTCTTCTCTCAAGCAAAAAGCACTTCATAAGAGTAATTTGTTTGTAATATTGGACCCAGAACGCGACTAGAATGAGGAGCAAGAGCTTTTAAATGCACCTTATAGACCAAGCCAGCACAGTGCATCTCATAATAGTATTGTATTTGTGCATCTGCAGGTTGCAAGTCACAAGTCGTCCTTTCTCTCCTCAGCTGAGACAGGAAATGCAATAGTAGCAGATGGAACTCTTAGAAACCTGTGTGCGAAGCTTTTGAGTGGTTACAGAAAGTGTGTGCGTCTGCCAGGGTTACTATTGTTTCTGGAGTGGTTCTGTAAGTCCTTTGCAGAGAGTTAATGTATGTCTCAGTGTGCTCCTGTAGTTTAGACCTCTACAGCCATGTTCTGAAATTCACTCGAGTCTTGGATCAGTTCAGATTTCAGTCTCTCTCAGATGCTGGTGTTCATTTGTGTGTCCTATGAACTGAAGCTTACCCCAACGGAAATCTCACATACAATCACAATCGCAATAACTTTCAAAAACCCCTTCAAGACTTGGACAGATACTTTAAGGTGAATGGGCCGAGCGCAGTGGCACATCATTGCCAGTGGGGTGCAGCCCACTGACCATGGGCAGCAGTGGCCCCTCACAGTGTGTGTGTGCGTGCATGCGTGTGTGTTCGCTCCTGCTCCATCTTACACTGACTGTCTCTGTGTGTTTTTCCTCAGGCTGCTTCGTGCTGTGTTGGACCCCGGGGCTGGTGCTCCTCCTGCTGGACGGTCTGGGGTGTGAGAGCTGTAACGTGCTGCGCTATGAGAAGTACTGCCTGGTGCTGGCTGAGTGCAACTCCTTTGTGAACCCCATCATCTACTCGTTCAGAGATGCAGACATGCGCCGCACCTTCAGGGAGCTGTTGTGCTGCCTGTGGCGGCGTAAGGCCGACTCCACCCTCTCCGGGGTCCACTTCAACACGCAGGAGCACGAGGTACTGTCCGAGAGCAACGGAGACCCAACTAACTACACGCTCACCTCTGACTCCGCCCATTCATGAGGGCGAGGACAATCCACTGACTTTGCCCTGTCATGAGGCGGGGCTGACTCCACTCACTTTGAGGGTGGAGGTGACATACTGACTCCATCCACTCGTGAGGACTTATCTACTGACTCCCCCCACTCATGAGGACTCATATACTGACTCCGCCCACTCAGGAAGACCTATCTACTGACTCCACCCACTCATGAGGACCCATCTATTGACTCTGCTCATTCACAATATTGGATTTACCTACTGACGTTTCCCTCTCATATTAGGGTGCGGCCAACTTACTGACACTGTCAGGACCACTGAATTGCTTAAAGTCTGTGTGGTTCTGATGTAGCACTGCTCTGGTGACGTCCTGTAGACCTGTCTGTGGCTCTGCTGTGGGGGAGACTGTGTGGAGTTTAAACATGCCAAAGTCAGAGGCTCTGATCTTCTCCACACCAGACCCTGCTCCTCCTCTCTCTGGGCGCTTCCTGAGCCCTCTTCTCCACACATGGACCTCTTTGTGCTACACTTGGTGCCCTCACCTCTTGAGATTCTGCTCTGACATCATTGTATTGGAAAAATGCCCCTAACATTCCCACAGTGTGACTCTGATGCAGAACTGACTTCTTGTTTTAGATGTCTGGTCCAAACTGTAGTTATCTGACATTTTAAATTTGACATTTTAGAGCTTTTACAGAAGATGATGTCATTCCTGCCACACACTCATACACTGCAAATTTCTCTGATCTGGCCAAGATTTTAAAACTTGTATCAGGTTATTTATCTTGTTTTCAGATTTATTCTCTACGTACTTGTTCTGACACTGATTCATTCTAGTCTAGAGGTTGTTTTTTTAAGAGAACTTGTCAAGTAAAATTATCTTAAGTCATTTTCTGATAGATTTAGGTGTTTATTTCTTACATTTTGGCCAATCTTTTTTGCATTGTATAAATAAATGAGCCTAATGCTGCAGCTCATTTTTTCCATTGGTAATGCTGTGATGTCATGTGCATAGCCTCCGTAATGTCCAGTCTAAAATGCTCTGTACCGGTGGACGGCACTACTGCACACACTCTCAGCACAGCACAGCACAGCACAGCACAGCACAGCATGTTGCAGATATAGGAAGTCTGTGGTCTCCTCACTTCTCATATGCTCTGTGAAGATGGCTTGGGCCCCACTTCCTCCTGAGATTCATGTGTCACATGTTCTCCCTCACACATACACATCCTGTTTGAGTTTTGCATGAGACTCTCAGTGCAAATGAGAAAGGTAGAGTGTTGTGCTGTGGGACACTCCCTGAGGCTCATAAAGGCTCTGATTCTAAACACTCATAATGTGTTCATGATTAACCCACAGCGGCCTGGCTCCTGTGCTCATGTTCTAGTCAGAGGAAATGGTCTGATCAGGGCCCCTGGACTCTGTCAGGCCTTTATCATGTGGTCATCATGGGCCCACTTGATGGAGGTGAGATGTTTGTGAGATTTAAGACCCCAGCCCCTCTAGAAGGTCATGTGTCCAGAATGCACCTCCACCTGCTCCTCCCTCTGCTCTCATGTACTGACATTCCAAGTGTGCTTTTGTGTGTATTCAAGGGAACCCAATAAATGCCCATCATGTCCACCACCCTGCAGTTGAACAGTGTTTTTTTTTTTTTTTTTCTTCTCTCCTGTCCTCTGCTCCTGTCCCCTGTCTGTCACCTGACTCCTCACTCTGTGTGCTTTGTCCAGAACCATAAGTGGTCGAGTGGAGAGGAGGAGCGCCACAACGGGACCCCCCTCATGGAGCCCTCCGAGCAGGACAGAGAGGAGCCGTCCCGCACCTGGAGCTAACCATACCATATCCAAATCTTCAACACGCACACAAGCACACACAGCGCTCACCCTGTAGTGAGAGCGCTAACCCTAGAAACGGACCTGCTGACTGCACAGATATGGCTGCAATGCGGTCCCCAGTTTTATTAGTTTTGTTTTAATTTAAAGTATTTTTTAAATTCTTCATGACTTTGCCTTTTGAAAAGACTGAGTAGAAATCTGAATCTGACAAATATGTTTTATTTATGTTTTAACATGTTTTTGAGCCGTTTAC
Source organism: Scartelaos histophorus (assembly GCA_000787155.1). Taxonomy (NCBI): domain Eukaryota; kingdom Metazoa; phylum Chordata; class Actinopteri; order Gobiiformes; family Gobiidae; genus Scartelaos; species Scartelaos histophorus. The sequence continues at coordinate 20,859 of KN506176.1, forward strand.
ACTGATGAAATTAAAGCCATAGCATGAACACAACAGTTTCACTCTCAATGTCTGGACAGTGAAGGAAAACCAAATCACCACTGGCCCGATCACACCATATTTTCATCATTCTATCATGTTTTTGCAAGTATGTGCTCTGATCTTTTCAGATTGTGTTAGAGCATGATTGGATTGACATGTCGGGGTAAGTTGGTCATCAGATAGTCGAATTATTTTCCCCAGTTGTAATTCCCTCTGCTGGCAATAGATGGGACCACATCAGACTATGGGGGAGCACTGAGGTTTTGAAATGATGTGTTTATCTATATTGGGTATTTTGTTAAGTTCTACATCATGAAATTCCAAAGTAAAGGTCCCCAACAGGATGTTTACAGGTCAATAACTATACAAATAATGAATCAGAAGTACTATGTAACATTTCCAGAGGATAGGATTCAGTGCCTTCATTTTGCATTAAACAATTACATGTGTTTATGTTGCTCAAGAGGTCTTACAAAGATCTTACAAATTTCTAGGTAAAGCAGTAACATTTCCATGGAAACAAACAGGTAGCAGACCCCTCACCCAAAAAGTTCTACAGGGCACCTTTAAAAGAAAACCTTAATCCACATTTTAAGTTTAGCTTTAAACTGTAATGATTTCTTTTATGTCCATGTGTATGTGTGATGCATTCACACACCACAGCATTGGGATGAAACCAGGACTAGAGCAGGATCAAGCAAAGCGTACACTCTTAAAATCTCCACACAAAGCAGGAGCAAGCATACCTGTATAATATTTATAACTAGAATATTCAGAATGTCCCACATTATATTTAAATACATCTATTAAGCACTGACTAAATTATTGGTGGCGCTTTCTTGCTCAAATATACTGCCTTTTCACTGTGATTGATAACTTGGCGCCATCCGCTTGTCTCCATGGAGTTGAATGCCATATTGTGCTCTATTCCCAGCAACTCTATGGTGACTTCACCATCGGTTACACAGTGCATGTTTTATCCTGTAATATTTGACACATTATTTAACATATACCCTGCAACTTAGTACTTTTAGTTGAGGAACTTGGTCACATCTTTCACAGTATGGCATTAAACTGCTTTTTTTTTTTAAAGTGTATTTGATTGTATTTGAGTGTATTTGATTTGAGCCACAAGAACAAATACATCTTGAAACACACTCAGTGTTACTGTAAGTGTCCTTGGGTCTTCAGAGACCTGACCAGTAACTTGGCCAGAGGGCACATCCTGTTTGTCTCCATGGAGATAAATAACATTGATGATGACCCTTGCTTGGAGCCACATCACATTTCTGTATACATACAGTCATGATTTAGTTCAGTCTAAAAAGTGTATTTGATTGTATTTGAGTGTATTTGATTTGAGCCACAAGAACAAATACATCTTGAAACACACTCAGTGTTACTGTAAGTGTCCTTGGGTCTTCAGAGACCTGACCAGTAACTTGGCCAGAGGGCACATCCTGTTTGTCTCCATGGAGATAAATAACATTGATGATGACCCTTGCTTGGAGCCACATCACATTTCTGTATACATACAGTCATGATTTAGAGATTGGCAAAGTATACACCATGTATATACAGTATTACTTGTGATGTAATGAAGTGTAGTTTCCAAGTGACCAGCTCATTTTACCTTTAGTTAAGTAGAGATTGGCAATTCCAGGTTTGAAATCATCCAAATTATTCTACTAAAGGTTTGTTTTTTAAAATCACATTGGAGCACTTCCTGTATTACCACATGACATCACAAGGTGGAACAGTGTGTTTTCTGACAGAGACAAACTCGACATACATTTGCAGGGTTTGTGTGAATGAAACGAAACAACTCCAGGTGTGTTTTGTACAGAGATCAGAAAACGGTGCACAGTGGGCCCTTTAAACACTGAGCACTTTTCCAGATGCACAAAGTTACTTTACAGTTTGGTGATAAACTTTAGCTCCCCTCTCACAAGGCCCTTCACCTACATGGCCTAGTATGAAAGTGGTGTGTGCATGAGTGATGGTCGGAGGGGCCGATGGCACAGATTGGCAGCCTCGCTTACGTCAGCCTGCCTCAGGGCAGTTGTGGCTACAATAGTAGTTTACACCACTGAGTGAGGAGTGAATGAACACTGAACTGTGAAGTGCTTTGGGTGTCTTGAAAGGTGCTACATAAATGCAAGTATTAACTAATTCATTACATCCATCCATCCATCTTCTCCCGCTTAATCCAGCTGGGTCGCGGGGGCAGCACTGCCCATTACTCTGTGCACCAGACCCAGACCCTATGAACCCCTCTGCAGGTGGTGAGCCACAGGAGGAGGGACTGACGGCCAATGGTCCCTGTCCATAGGGTGTTGCATGTTTTTGGTTGATGGGGGGGGAACCGGAGTACCCGGAGGAAACAAACTCATTACATTAATTCATTACATTAATCAGTAATTATGTTATTTTGTAATCTGACCAATACATGGAAACTGACTCCTGCTCTGTAGGCTGAGGGTGTAGTAGGCAGAGGTGGAGACTTGCAAGTTGTATAAGTCCAAGTTGACTTGGGCTTGAGGCTTGCGACTTGAGAAAACGTGATGCTTCTCCTTAAAAAAAATATGTTTTTAGAAAATTCTTTGATACACGTGGTGCTTAATTTTACTGAAACAAACTGGAATATGTTACTTTGGATGGAACTGACACTGTAGAGTGTATCCTCAAATGTACTACAGTATTTTTTTAATGTATTGTACTGTAATATAAAGTACAATACACTAAAACGGAGGGAACTAGACAACATGATCCTTCAATTTCAGTTCAGACTACTTGATAAAATAACTGTTATTAAGCACTTTTAAATCTTAATTCTTTTCTGACTGTAATGATTCACACTAAGATGTTATCAAGACATTTAAAAACGGAAAATTAAACTTTCTGCAACTCTTATATACTCTATGTATATATAAATATATATGAATATATCACGATTTGTTACAATCTAGTTTAAAATCCATATAAAATGTAAAAATCTAAGCTATATTTGGTTCACGATTTGTTACAATCTAGTTTAAAATCCATATAAAATGTAAAAATCTAAGCTATATTTGGTACTTCGGTTTCAAGACTTGGACTTGACTTAGACTTTCCCTTCTTTGATTTGGGACTTGACTCGGACTTGTGATCAAAGACTTGAGACTTATCTGAGACTCGCAAAATAACCACTTGGTCTCACCTCTGATCGTAACTACAGTAGGCAATTTTACTCGAGTATGGAAGTAAATATCAGCACTACAGGCGCTAAACTGGAACGTAACAATCGTAAATGGTCACATTTGTATGTAGATCATGTGTCATCAATGCACTAAGTGGTTTAAACTAAAAAAACACTCATTCATACATTCACAGAGCAGTGGACACAGACAATGGGGAGAGGGGAGCTACGTGTCTTGCCCAAATACACAACAACAAAATAAAAATTATTATAGGGCAGGACTCACCGAAACAGGGTCCGACTGTGCCGAGGGTCCTCTGAGCAGAGCACTTCCGAAAACACACACTGCTCTATGGAGTGACAGACCTGTGCTCCGGGAGTCGACCCGACAAACTGGTCCTGCCGCATTCTGTCAGGTGCACTGAGCACTCCTCTGCAGCAATACCCAAGGAGGACAGGGAAACAAAAGGAATCCATCTACAGACCTGGAGGCTCAGTATTCAACTGGCAACATAATCCATGGATGCAGTGTGTTTAGTGATCAGCAGTGTGGGCCTCGGCTCCAGCGCAGCCACTGCACACTCTTTACTCACCTTTGTACACAAAAACACATGCGTTTCAAGAAAACCCAGAATGCATCGGTTCATCAGATCAGTATCTGCAGCTGCTGTGGAAGAGGGGCTCTTCGTGTTTTGTTGGGATCCGGCGCCCCCGTGTGGACATACTGTGTGCTGCCGTAGACCCAGAGCAGTAAAAGCAAAGCTGTGCGTAAAACAAGTTGCTCAACTGCTCTAATTACAGGTCAGGTCCCTGGAAAGGCAAGTCGCCTCATATAGGCCTGTGAAAACAGAAAACAGCAGGCCTGCAATTATTAACTAATGAAAGAGAAAAGACACACGATAAACCTCCTCAGGCCACTCTGTGCTCTGCAGTATTCCTGTTTTCACTTCACGCTGTTCTCATGTGTCAAATGTTGTTTGGAGCCGACAGTCTAAACCCTGTAACTAAAAACATCTACGGAATCTGAACGGAAGGTCCAGGTTATTCAGTAGGCACTACAGTACTTCCCTATGGGCCTGTGAGTCAGGTATATACAGTACTACAGTACTGCAGTACTAAAGTACTTCCCTATGGACCTGTGGGTCAGCTGTATACAATACTACAGTACTGCAGTACTACAGTACTTCTCTATGGGCCTGTGATTGAGTGTAAGGCCACTACCTCTGCACAGTATCCCTCCGCCTCAGCATCCACTAACTGTTCTACCACTGTGCGCATGCGCTCTCCATCCTCCATCACGCCTCCTCCTCCTCCTCCTCCTGCTGCTGCTGCTCCTCTGTCCCGTTTCTCTTCCCGGGGGCGCGGAGTGGCTGGGTCCGTGCTGCTGTGCCTGAGCTCCGGCTACCATGGTGGAGACTCCCGCTCCCGGCTCCGGTTTACCCCCGGGGATGGACATCACCCCGCTGGACCGGTACGAGCCGAACCGGGCTAAAGTGTGCGCCAGCGTGCGGTGGCTGTTCCAGAGAGCGAACGGCGGAGCAGGTAGGTCCGATGGATGGGTGGGGTCCTAGTACCCACTAACAAGGGGGTCCAGCTGCTGTAAAGGGACCTCAGAGCGGGCTCCAGAACCGGCTGAGGCCCGGTTCCCACTCCCACTCTTTCTTCGCTAATGTCCGGTTCTGCGTGTGTGTGCACGGGCCGCGGTGGGACGTCAGCGTGTTTAACAAAGAGCCTTTCGTACGGAGGAGGCACCCTGCACGCCGGGGTGTTGCGCGCCTTTCTCCGGGTTGGCCTTCCGCTCTCCACAGTCCTGTTTGGTTCCGTGTGGGTGGTGTGCGAGGTGTTCTGGTGGATCGGGGGCTTAGTGGGCCATTCGTGGGTAAGTGTGTCACTGTGTCACGGCTCTTCTGCAGTGGGCACCCGGCGTGGGTGCGCATTGGTCGGGGATGGGGGAGAGCTATTCTTGGAACGGAAAAGATCGTAATTAGCCGTAATTAGCGTGAGAGTGGACAGAGGCGCACGCCTGGGTTCTGGTCTGCGTAATGTCTCCAGATGCCATTTGGACAGTTTTTACGGAGCATCTTGCCTTCAGCGCTGCCCCTGACGTCATTCATTGTGGTCCCTTCTTTAGGCAAAGCAAAACGTCAAAGAAGGAAAAAAACAAACCAATAAATCCAGTTTAGTCCCGGTTATAGTTCTGACTGAGAGCTGGTCTGAACTTGGCCTAAACTAAAGATAGGATCATCCAAAACCAAGTTTCTGAAATGACCAACATCAATTCTGAGTTTCTAATGTGAACTTGGTTTTCTTTATCAATTAAGACCTTGTCCTGCTTTGGTCCTCCTGCTTGAGCCCTGGTTGGGTCTGTGTGGGTTCATGTCCCAGTCTAGGCTGAGTTCACTCTTGTCCTGGTTTGGTCCTGGGTCAGTTCTTGTTCAGTTCTGATGTAGACTTGCCTTGCCTATTCTAGTGGTTTAGTCCTGGTCCAGGTTTAGTTCGGGGTTAGTAGGCCTCTCATGTACTTGTACATCTGGGACAGAAGGAACTCATTTTTGTGCTCAGTATTTTTACCATGGGGACTTTTTTCTTGTGGTACAAACTACTACTAAAGTGCTGCATTCTGTTATACATGTATTGATATTGGAGAATAATTCTACTTCATGGTCTGGGTTCCATATTATTGTTTATCGTATTGAGTGTATTGTGTATTGTTAATTGTGTGTTGTGTATCGAGACATGCCTGGGTTTTGTCCATAATGCATGAGGTGTCTGTGTTTGAACACACACACACAAATATAGTGCTGATGGGTTTTTTAGTCCTGGTCTAGACCTGGT
>JACN01090124.1:0-11979 GCA_000787155.1 Scartelaos histophorus
TAATAAGCTAAATACAACTTTTCTCAAATAAGCAACAAATGTATTTTTATTCCTTGTATTATTCCTTAACAAAACTTTTCAAAAAGTAGAGCCAGCGAGGCCCATTCACACTTCATAAGAACTTTTTTTATACTTTAAAAACATGTTTTTAAACATGCACAAACTCAAGTTGCACAAACTGACTCCGCACAAACTGACTCCGCACAAACTCACAAAACATAAAGTTTTAAACGATATAACACTATCATGTACATACAATTAACAATGTTGCTTTATTATAATGCAAAAACTTCACGCACAGCACGTAAAATTCTTGCACCTGCGCAGTTCTGCACTTAAACATCACGTGCAGAGACTTGGCGCTTGAGCTGTTCAGATTTCTGGTGCTTTTGTGGACAATCCACGACTAATCTTTGCTGTGACTTGACAAAATGTTGTCTGATAATTGACATTTAAGTAATTTTGCCCAGCTCAGATCATTACTAGTTTTGGTTTGTTTTGGTCTTGCGTGACGGCACGGTGGCTGAGTGGCAACACTCAGGCCTCACAACAAGAAGGTTGCGGGTTCGATCCCCAGGTCGCCCGGGCCTTTCTGTGTGGAGTTTGCATGTTTCCTCCCCGTGTCTGGATGGGTTTCCTCCGGGTACTCCGGTTTCCCCCGTCAACCAAAAACATGCAACACTCTATGAACAGGGACCATTGACCGTCAGTCCCTCGCTCCTGTGGGCTCACCACCTGCACCACCTGCACCTACTCTTAATTAATGGTTAATTAACAATTTCACTTATAAGGTAAGTTAATTTTGCATTTAACTTACCTTATAAGTCTATATGAAAACAACAGCCTTTTGTGGAATCGGTTGCCTTAACATTTTTAATTAAAACCAACATCTCATTTCTTAGAGTGTAGGCATTCATTAATTACTGATACATTTCCTGATGCAAGAGTGTGTTATTTGTGTTATTTTGTGTATCGCAGATGATTTTGGACGTGTTGATCATCGGGTCAGGGCCTCACGCTCTGACCCTCTCCACGCTGCTGTCCTGCCCAGGCTCCTCACCTCTCACCGGGCACGAAAACCCGCCGTCTCCCCTGAGTTTACAGACACCCAGAGTCTCCAAGACAAAGAGCAGAGGCAGGAGGAAGACCAGGACAGCAAAAGGTACAGACTCTGTTTTAAGAATAAAAACCCCCTTTGTCATTTATATATTATCTTTTTATTCCTCAATGCATCTGGTTCATTTCTAAACCCTTAAACTTAAACCCCACATTTTTTGTTTCATTTTTTTTAGATCAACCTAAAGTATTAAATAAAAAAATAATACATGTAGGTTATATTTAAAATCTACATTGCATTACGTGTGAATGCGTCGTTTATTTTATTGTTTGGGGATGAGAAGGAAGAAATTAAAATACCACAACCATTTATTATATAGGCTATAATTTATATTGCACACACTATAAGCTCTGTGTATTAACGTTTTTAACATAACCAATTTATTTATGCTGAACAATCACATCAATTTTGACATTTGACATTAACACTTTACTTTACATTTATTCAATTCTAGGTGGTTTTACAGCTCAAAATACCTACGAAAAGTCTCATTCTGACTGTGAGCAGGGTTGAAACTCCACAGATCTGACCCGTAACTTGGTCTGTTTGGTTTCCGTGACGATAGAAAGGTGCGAAACATTCCAGACAAACATCTCCATTAACATCTCCATGATCGGTTTACACATTGTAGCTACAGCGGGTGTGGTGGACCCTCCGTGTCCAGAGGCTCCGGGGCCCCCGGACGCGTCGCCCTGCCCCGGGATGAGGCTCTCGGTGGTGGACACGTACGGCCGCTGGGCAGGGCTGTGGGAGGGGCAGTTCGTGGCCCTCAACATCCCTCACCTCCGCTCTCACGCTCTGGTGCACACAGACCCCTTCCACAAGGTCAGATCTGGAAACATTTGTGTGTTTTTGAGCTAAAGTTCACCCGAGAGTGTTTAACGTTAAAAAACTCATATGTTATAACCTGTTTTCAGTCCTGTTTTGCTTCATTCACACATGTTTAACGCACAAACCCTGTATATTTAGCTTTAGTTCGTCTGTCAAACTGCTGTTCCACCTTGTGATGTCATGAAGAGCTCCACCGTGTTTTTCAACTCCAGTCACCTTGAATAGAATCACTTGGATAATCTCGTGCCTTGAATTTCCGATCTCTATTCAACAAAAGGTAAAGGGCAACTGCTTTAAAACTTTAAAACTAGCACTTCATGACGTCACAAGGTGGAACAGAGCATTTTGAGATGTGGAGATGTGTTTTTGATCACGTTGCAACTTGGCTAAAAACTCACGATAATCAGTTTTGTGCAATATGGGAGTTTTCAGTAGAATTTCCCATTTTAATTTAAAAGCACATTGGCCTACATTGGCCTTGGTTTACATGATGTTTTTAAGTCCAAATTAAATTATTCCGAAATTTAAATGATTCAGCTTTGAGTTTACATGGAAATAATAAGGTTTACATGGAAAACACGCTCAGTGGGCTTTATTTAATTTGGTTCGGCGTCTGGCTGGACATGAACGTCTTTACGTCTACCAGAAATAAACACAATCAGCTGCTACCGGCGTTTGGCTTTTTCTTTGCACTTTTGCTGTTTTCTGCCTCCGTTCTTTTCATTATCTTTAATTCTTACAGCGACTTATTCGAAAAATAGTTTCGGTTCGAGACCAAAGTTTGCTCTGGGCGCCTTTTTGCAGAGCGTCATCGTTTACGTGATTGTGGAATAAATTAAATCGACTTTAACATCGGAATAAACCACCCACTTAAAATTGAATAAAGTTTAATAACGGATAAGTTTAATTCCAGTGTTTACATGGTCTTTTTACAGCAGAAATCATTTTTATTCCGAATTAAATTATTTTTACTCGGATTTGAAGCTCATCTAAACGGAGCAACGATGTGACTTTTCTCGTGGAGGATCTGTTTTGTGTCTGTGGAGAACTTTTCAAAGGTTAACGGGCCCATATTACGCTATTTTCTGATCTACGTTATAATATCCTTATCCTAGTTTCCTTATCACAAAGCTGGAGTTGTGTTTTGTTTCATTCACACGTGTAACACACAAACCTGCATATCGTCACCTTCCTAAAATAATCGCCTATGTCACTTTTTTGCCTTTATTTAAATAAAATAAAATAAAACTATTGCCATTTATATGTATTAATCTAATAATAACTTTTGCACAATTTATACATGTTTGTTTGCAAAGTGACAGTTATAAAATCTTCTTTCTTCATCATTTTTATTGTATGACCATAATACAGAACAATGTAAAAAAAAATTGGGTTAAAATTACATTAAGTTTGCTTTTAATTTATTTTGCCACATAATTTTTTAATTTTTAAAACTAAATAATGAACAGTTTTTGAGATGATCTCCACTACTACTATTATTAAACAGCCAAAACTGGAGTGTTAAAATTGACTCTCACAGAATAATTTTTATTAAGCAAAAAAAAGGCCATAATTTCAATTTTGGGGGGTGTTTTTTGTGTTTCCTGAAAAACCTGAAAAAATGACTTATGCGATTATTTTAGGAAGGTGTCGATATTTAGGCTGAGCTCTTCTCTCAAACACAGTTCCACCATGTGCTGTCGTGTGGTAATATTGTGTTTTTAAACTCCATGCACCTTAGATGATTTCAGCTCTGGAAAAGCCAATCTCTACTGAACAAAAGCTAAAGTGTGTCATCATTCCCGTGCACAGAAAGCCTTAGAGGACTTTGTGGTCGAGTCTGGCCGTTCCTCTGAGCTCCACAGCCTCCCAGACCAGGTCTACATCCTGGACGAAAACGCCTATTTCAACGACATGCGACTGGGGAAGAAGGAGCAGAGGCGCCTCCATGTGTCCTCCAGCCTGAAGAGGAACCCCAGCTTCAGCCTGCCCGGGACCAGACTCAGCGTGGACTTTTTCCGCAACCAGGTCAAAGCTCAGCCAGAGGAGTGTGTGGTGTGACGCTGCAACTGTAACCCCGCTGTGAAGAAGGTTGGCATGTTTGTGCGTTATGTCGTTTGGTTTTTTACGATTTGAAAATGTTATATAAGTGTGTTTCCTCATCAAAAACAGACCTGGAGTTCAGTTTTGTTTCATTCACACAGGTTTAACACACAAAATCTGCATATTTACACAAGTTCTTCCCTCGAACTGAAAACACTTCCACCTTGTGATGTCATACGGTAATACAGGAAGTTTAAACCACAGCACTCGCCTTCACTAGAATCATTTGGACAGTTTCATGCCTGGAATTGCGGATCTCTAACGGTAAAATGTGGCTGTTTTAAAACTTTAAAACGACCCCTTCATGACATCACAAGGTGGCACAGAGCATCTTGAGCTTTGGAGATGCAGACAGACTGATAATACAGGATTACTCAAACTCACAATAAGCAGTTTTGCGCAATCTAGGACTTCTCATGGGAATTTCCATTTTTTTATTTTAAAGCGCATTCTCACGGAGGTTCTGTTTTGCATATTGTTTGCTTGGAATGTTCCGTAGTGTGAGATTAAATGCATCTCTGTGGAGTTACTAGTCAGATCTGTGAAGAGACAGAAGGAACGTGTAAAGATTTGAAGCATTTGGCAGAACTTCCTCTTTTTTCAGTTACAAATATCCATAAATGCAAGATAGAGAAGTAAAAGACCAGAGCAGCAGAAGTGTTATTAATAATGTGTATATTTTTATCTGAATCAACACAAAACAGTTGAAATTACAATTGTGTGCGCTGCATGTGAATTGGTTTTTATAATAATTGTGTGCAAGTAACTGGACACTGACATTTTCTAAAATAAACTAACTAAAAGTTTTAAAAGCCATCAGTGCATAAAACGAGAGCTCCCTGCAGATTTTCACTGGGATTTGGTCTGTATAACATTTGTGTAACATTTGTCCAGGATTGTGGAGTTGTATTATCTGTCATTTAAAGGTGAATGTGAGTTTTCAGGTGGAGCGTTACGACCTGGACTCGTTGCTTCTGAAGGGGACGGTGGAGTCGATCGTCCCGGTGATGGAGCAGGAGCGGCCTGCAGGGGGCGGCGCAGACTCCGCGCCCCACCGGAGGGTCAAGTACTTCCGGGTCGGACTCCGGGACGGCGCCGAGCTCAGGGCCCGCCGCGTCGTCATGGCAACAGGGCCGACCCGAGCGCAGATGGCCAACGTCCCGTCCTGGGCGTCTGCGATCGCAGAGAGTTACCCGGAGGGGGCGCTGCAGCACACGGTCAAACTGATGCATCACCTCCCCCAGAGTCACGCCGCACAAACACAAGGTGAGTTCATGAGGCTGCGAGAAGATGAAAGGACGACTACACGACTACATAAAAGAACGTCACGAGATTGTAAAATATATCGTTAGGTTTAAACCCTCCTAAACATTATAAAATACAAGAAGAAAGACAAGAGATTATTCAGTTTTACTCGCGAGGAGAACGAACAGAGAGTCACTTCAGTTACAACCTCTATCCGCTCTGAAGGCCTCACTGCCGCCTCCTCGCTTTTATTTAGTTAGAGGTCCCTAGTTACAATGACTGAAGGCTCTTTGAGGATGGGGGAAAGTCAGCAATAACATCGTACACAATTATGCATAATACAACTTTGTAGTATTAATGTGTGGCTGTTGTCCTTGTACAGCGTCTGCACCCAGGAGTTTGGTGCTGCAGTTTCTCTCTGGTCTGAGAGAAGACGCCACATTATCTTTCAGTTCCCAAAACAAGTGAAGAGCAAGTGGAAGCCAAACTGTACACAGTAAAAGCACACAGAGGTTATTGAGCACACAGACATTTCTAACATATGATTATAGGAAATATGGGATAAAATACATAATTATTCTAACATTTATTAAACCAACTGGGACATTTTAACACAGAAATAACATAATTCTGTGAGAAATACAACTTATTTAACAGCAATGGACAAAATGTACTTATTATCAGGGAGATTATGCAATCGAGTCGGTTTATTTATTTATTTATTTGTCTGTGGACAGGATTTCGGAAAGTACTGGACAGATCTTCATGAAATTTTCAGTTGAGGTAGATCTTGGTCCAGGGACAAATCTAGTAAATTTTGGTGATGATCCGGGTCCGGATCTGGATTCTGGATCCAGATCTGGTTTGCAGTGCACTGTGTTTCTTTGCACATTCAGAAAGTGCTGAGGTCAGCACAATGTTTGGGAAAAAACCACTGCAGAGTATTTTGTATTTCACTTTTTAGGCGCGGTGGGTTTATCCAAAACATTGCAAACTGATGAAGTCCTGATGTCATGATGAGTATTTAGAGACAGTTGGTTCTTCCCAAACCTCATGCTGACATAAGCACTTCATGAGTCTCAGAAAATATCTCCCACTTGACAAATATGTTGCATCTGTGTCCACGTCATCCCATGGCAGAGATCAGTGATCTCAGATTGCTCTTGTTTTACTAATGTAAAGTATTGTGTTTAATGAGTAAGTTCTACTTCATAATCAACAGTAAGTTTTAAGGGTTTTACAGTCGCTACTCACAAACCCAGAAATACAGAGTAACCCCAGAGTCTTTCTAGATGAGTCCTGCACTCGGCACCTACATATTTAGTCCTGGAACAGCAGAAGCTCAGTGGGTTTGTCCACTGATCTGAAGTTTGGCTGTTTGAATCCCGCTCTTGACATAAAAAACCCACAGATTAGTGGTGCAGATGAATGTGTCCTTGGGCAAGACACTTAGCTCACCCCTGTCTGCGTGCACAGGTAAATTAATATTTGTGTGAGTGGGTCCTTGTTGTAAAACACTTTGAGCCTTGAAGCAAATGTGCTGTATCATAAATGTGCCATTTATGATACATCAGTAAATACTAGACATATATTTACTTAATTATTTCATTACTGCAATGCAATTAATTGTGACAATATTTAAAATATTTTACTTAATTTATTTACTTTAGAAATTGAGTAACAATTACTCAGTAAGTTCATGGATTTTAATTGTGCCGTAAGTACATTTGACTTAATACTGACATATTACAGCAGTAATATTTGCTTAAAAAGTGCAAGTGCAAATTGTTATGAGGATTTTTTTCTAGTAAAGTTATTTTTTTCAGTGTGTAACTTCAGAGTCCATCACCTGCTTGTCTTCACGGAGAGAAATTAGCATGTTTTTCAATATTTTAATCTATTATCCATAAAATCTGAGCGCTCCGTTAAAGTAAAATATGTCAGTGTTTCACTTTTCTCTTTAACTCAACTTATGATTGAGAAATTTAGTGTTGCCCCAGTACAGATATATATTGTATAAGCAGCTCTTCAAAATACGTCCACTGTGTGCTATAATCAATGAATTATAAAGCGGTTTATCGTCTGATGATCCGGAAGTGTGTATTGTGCATTAGCATGCTAGTTGTTGTTAGGTTTACACTGAGAGGTCTGTGTGGTAAAAAGAGCTCATAAATTCAGACTGGTGAATAATTAGGATGAAGGTAAATGAGGAAAAACATTGGGCCCCTGTAAAGCGATTAAACTGACCTAGTGCTGCTTTTCACATGTGTAAGACAAAGCAGATTGTGCCTGTAACTGTGGTTGTGTATTTGGTTGTGTATGTCTCCGTAGGCCGGTGTGTTGTGTGCACAGAGGGCCAGAGGGTTATGGTGGTCGGAGGAGGTCTGACCAGTGCACATGTAGTTTCCATCGCCCTCCAGCAGGGGGCCAGTCACGTCACCTGGGTCATGAGGAAGTACTTACAGGTAAGAGGAACACAGACGCCGTTCACATTAACTGCCACGACTCAAACCAACATAAAGAGTTTCGTTTATAGCTTGGATAGTAAGAGATTATTCAAAATGTAGGTTTTTGAGATTTCTGTGTTATGGAGCTCAACAGTGACGACCACGCCCCTGTTAACGAAGCCAGTTTTCCCATAGACAGAGAAAAACTCTAAACATTGAAACCACACATTTTATGATCAATACGAACGTTGGTTTAGGTGATTTTCAACTAAAACGTGAGATAACAGTTTGTTGTGAGAGTAATTTTATGTGTGAGAAACTTGTTTAACAGAACAAGTGGAGATTAAAGTCTAAATTGAGTAACAGGGCTTCTTTTTTAAATTGAAAAAAGATGATTTATTCCATTTCATCAGATGGAACATGTAGTGTAGATGGACTTGTACCTGTATTGTCTTAGCGCTGTGTGTTTAGTGTGGATTGTGTGTTTTTTGTCTCTCCAGCTACAGAAATACAACCATTTATTATACCGAACTGTCCGAGTCACTGCCCAAAGCCACCCGAGAGCCATGTGCACAACCAATATGCAAAATAAAATAATTTATTTTTAAAAACTCTGGAAATTCATTTGTGTAATTGTGTGTTTAACTCCTGTGGTCACTGCAAAACGGACTGTTCAAAATCCTGTAGTTTTGATTTGGAAATTGCGTAAATTTTCTGAAATTAAAGAAATTTCCAATAAGATTTAAATGGCCAATATTACACTATTTTCTGGTGTTATAATTTTGTTTCTTCATCAAAAACTCTTTTTTTTTTGGGAAGTTTTGAAACACCATGACAAATACAAGACAAAACAAACCCAAAACCAACCAAAAAGAAGTACCAGAGCCTCTAACAGAGTAATGACATCAGTTTTAAAGTATCAAGAAATACTCTGAGACCTTCCACATTTGTTAAGAAGCGATGGAAGAATGAGGCTTAATCAATCAATCAATCAATCAATCAACCAATCAAGAAAGTGGGAGCATTAATCTTCACAAAACTCTTCCTTCGTTTCGAGTGCCTTGAAAGTGGAAAATCGCTACATGAAACTATGACCATTTACTTACTATGTACTTACTGTGTACTTACTATGTACTTACTGTGTACTTACTATGTACTTACTGTGTACTTACTGTGTACTTACTATGTACTTACTATGTACTTACTGTGTACTTACTATCTACTTACTGTGTACTTACTGTGTACTTACTATCTACTTACTGTGTACTTACTGTGTACTTACTATCTACTTACTGTGTACTTACTGTGTACTTACAGTGTACTTACTGTGTACTTACTGTGTACTTACAGTGTACTTACTGTGTACTTACTGTGTACTTACTGTGTACTTTGCTGTTGCAGTTGAAGCAGTTTGACGTGGGCGATGTGGAGAGTCTGGTGGGGCGGTATTCCCACGTGGAGCATGGGATCCAGATGGACGGCAGAGCGTTCCTGTGTCAGTTTTACAGCGAGAAAAGCCTCCACAGACGACTGGCCATGATCCGACAGGCGAGGAAGGGAGGAGCCGTCACCCCCGAGGCCTACACCCACCTCCAGCCATTCATACGAGAGGGACGGGTGCAGCTTCAGACCTACTGTGAGGTGAGACTGTAAAGAAGAGGACTAACAGAGAGTGACATCGCCCGTAGTTATAGTTACAGGAGGGATTTTGGTGCCGGGTTCCATATTAGGAATTAGAACAGATTTAGAGACAAAATAGCAAAATAAAAACATCAGGATCATGTTAATATGAACATTTTAAGACCAAATGAGGAGCCTGACAGCAGCAGTTATGGAGAAGCATGTACAGCAAAAACTGGAGGGTTAAAATTTCAGGGTAAAATATTACAGTTGTTTTAACACAAAAGTATTATTTTAACTATGTGAAAGTTAAATGGGCGACCGAGTTGGGGTTATTTGCCAGAGTTGATATGGTTAAAATTAATTCAACTTCCCTTAGTGTTAATTTTGCATCGCCAACTCACTACTTCAAACCACTTAAGGGTGAGTTATACAGTTGTAGGGAGTATTATCTGCTACTTAAGGGTGAGTTATACAGTTGTAGGGAGTATTATCTGCTACTTAAGAGTGCGTTATACAGTTGTAGGGAGTATTATCTGCTACTTAAGAGTGCGTTATACAGTTGTAGGGAGTATTATCTGCTACTTAAGAGTGCGTTATACAGTTGTAGGGAGTATTATCTGCTACTTAAGAGTGCGTTATACAGTTGTAGGGAGTATTATCTGCTACTTAAGAGTGCGTTATACAGTTGTAGGGAGTATTATCTGCTACTTAAGAGTGCGTTATACAGTTGTAGGGAGTATTATCTGCTACTTAAGAGTGCGTTATACAGTTGTAGGGAGTATTATCTGCTACTTAAGGGTGAGTTATACAGTTGAAGGGAGTATTATCTGTTACATAAGGGTGAGTTGTTGTACAGTTGTAAAGTAAATATATTCAGAAGTTCCTCAAAAATAGTATTAGAGTATAGAGTTTTGTTTTTTTTTAACATATTTTTGGTATTTAGTTTGTCCTCAGCAGTGTTCCATTGCTGTACATGTGCCGACTTCTTTCATTCTGGACACTTCTAAATTCTCTGCAGGTGAATGAGGCCAGATGGTGCTACAGGACCCAGGCGTGGTCCCTCTCCCTCACCACCGGGGGGCAGTGGAGCGGTGATGTGATCTGGCTCGCTACAGGCTGCAAACTGGACGCCAGGCAAGACCCTCTGCTGTCTGAGGTCATCAAAGAGTTCCCTATTCAGGTCAGGGGGGAGAAATAATGCAAATGTGAATTAAATACAGTTTAAAATTGGTTGTTGTTAGCATTTCATTCTCTATCAGAAATTTTGAATAATAACACACCTGCTATTATGTAACTTGGCATTCTGTAACTTTTCTAGTGGAGGTTCTGTCATCTGGAGATATTATTCTTTTGCCTTGAATGCTCCAGATTACTTTAGACATTATCTTGCATTTATTTGATTTGTTTGCTAAAAAACTATTGAACTGAGCCTTTCCAGTCTCCACAGATCTGACTTGTAACTTCTAAGTTGGGCTGGATGTAATGATCAAATGTTTCCAGAAGATGGCAGTACAGGAGCAGGGCAGAGTTGAGTACTAGTAGAGTCATAAACAAAATGTGAATATAAAAGAGTGACACAAACATTATTATAAAATCTGTGAATGTAAAGCTTTTCCAGATTCATGTTTAAATATAGACCAGGGGTGTCCAATCGTTTTGCAAAGGGGCCAGATTTGGTGTTAAAAATGTAGGGGGCCGACCTTGGCTGACGTTCTTTACATAGAACAACAATATATTTAAACAAATTTCAGCAAGCCATTCTGTGTTTCACATTTGCTTTTTTTAATTTTAATTTCAGCGAGCTTAAGCAAGTCTTTTGGTTCATTTGAAACATGTATATTATATGTAATTGAATATTCACTTAACTTCACTTTCACAACGGTTAAACAGAAGTAATTGCTTGAGTGCCAATTACATTTGAAACATAAAAAATATCTCACCATGGCAGTTCAATATTCACAGAAATTTTAAATGAAATAACAGAAATGAGCAAGTAAAAGTCATATCAACAAGTGCAGGGCTCATTTGAAACATAACAAATTTGTAACTATAAATGTTGATTTGAGATTTAGAAATGTTAGAAAATTGGGGGCAAAGAGTCACACATTTAGTGTGTGAGCTATGCCATAAGCAGGTAACAGTGCTGATGTAACAGTTTGGCTGACGTTCTTTACATAGAACAACAATATATTTAAACAAATTTCAGCAAGCCATTCTGTGTTTCACATTTGCTTTTTTTAATTTTAATTTCAGCGAGCTTAAGCAAGTCTTTTGGTTCATTTGAAACATGTATATTATATGTAATTGAATATTCACTTAACTTCACTTTCACAATGGTTAAACAGAAGTAATTGCTTGAGTGCCAATTACATTTGAAACATAAAAAAAATATCTCACCATGGCAGTTCAATATTCACAGAAATTTTAAATAAAATAACAGAAATGAGCAAGTAACAGTCATATCAACAAGTGCAGGGCTCATTTGAAACATGACAAATTTGTAACTATAAATGTTGATTTGATTTTTAGAAATGTTAGAAAATTGGGGGCAAAGAGTCACACACATTTAGTGTGAGCTATGCCATAAGCAGGTAACAGTGCTGATGTAACAGT
>KN506194.1:0-10622 GCA_000787155.1 Scartelaos histophorus
ATAATAATAATAATAATAATTCATTAGTCTTAGCTTCCCTGGGTTACACTGATGGAAGTGAGGCTGCCATCAGTATCTCCGACCACCAGTCATTCTCACACTACCTTGATACTCACCTCGTGCACAACACTTAACCCTCCTTCTGTGAATATAGAAGCCTCGTCTCTATATTTGGGTAGACTTGAGAGTCTTGTTAAACATAATGTACATGTAAAGCATTATTATTATTAAGAAGACTGGATATGAATATTGTTGAGAGTATGGTCCTAATTTCCCTCATTGTATAATGCAGTAAGGAATGGCAATGGTCAAAATAAACAGTGACGCTTTTAAAGCCAGCAATTACAGAACCATTTTTTGTTCCGCAATTACAGAACAAAAACACATTTAAATTAAAGAGTAAGAGATGTGTCCTGACCCCACATCAGCCTATGAGTAACATTAGTCTGTTTTGATTTTCTAATAATAATAGTGAGGATAAGGGGATGCATAAAAATATAGAAACATAATATAATATATGATGATATGATGATATGATGATATGATGATATGATGATATGATGATATGATGATATGATGACGATACGGTATGATAATAATGCGAGTAAAACTTCAATAGGGCAAAAAGTATCAGAAAGTATACAGGGTTTACTTGAGAAAACATAACTGCATTAGCTGTACCTCACCCCTGCCTCTAAACATGAACATAGTTTGACATGTTTTACTCTCTCTCATTATAAAACCAAGTGTTGCGTTTGCCTTGTTGCGAGCTTGTTGTGACCCTCCCCTGTGTCCCAATAAAGGCCTATTAGAGCAGATAGCAGTAGGCCGACCAGGGTCACAGCATGTCAGACTTAGGCAGAGCACTGGAGAGACACAGCTCAGTGAGTGTGACGTTTGGGAGGCAATACCCCAGTCTCCCCATTCTGCAGCCCCCTCTGTCCAACACGACCCCCCCGTGACCTGTCAGCCTTGGCCAATCGCATCGAAGCACCCAGAATGACGGCTGAACCACTGTCGCTGTCATGGTTCCTCAATGCAGAGACACAC
The DNA here is from genome assembly GCA_000787155.1 of Scartelaos histophorus. Classification (NCBI taxonomy): domain Eukaryota; kingdom Metazoa; phylum Chordata; class Actinopteri; order Gobiiformes; family Gobiidae; genus Scartelaos; species Scartelaos histophorus. The sequence goes on from KN506194.1 coordinate 1,051, forward strand.
AAACAAACAGCACACACATGCCACTACATATCCTCTACAACACAGCTCTAGCATCAACATGGGCCCCCAGCAGCCCCCAGCGGCCCCCTGGATCTGTCTGGACCCCGGTCGCTCACTGCCTGGCTGGCCCTCACGAGATGCCCGGACAGCCCCCTGACATGGCAGTGACAACATACTGATGCTGGCCACTTCAGCTTGCTCTGTACAGATACAGACTCACAGAGAGGGAGAGAGAAGGGCTTGGGATACTTTACTCTTCTGTCACACCCACAGTGAAGGAGTAAAATGTATGCACTGCTGGTGGTGATTCACAAGTTTCAACTGTGAATCAGTCTTTTAACATTTCTTCTTTTATTTTTGTCTTTGCCAGATTAGTTTGGCTTTTTTGCATTTGAAGAAATCTGATCACTCACATCGGATCGATCAATCAAACTTTATTTGTGTAAGACATCAAATTCCATACCAAAAACCTTCAATAACTTTTTTTAAACTTACTTATTACTTATTATTACTTACGTACTTAATCATTGCTGCCCTAATTTCTTTAAATGAATGTGCTTGTCCTTTGTAAGCATTAAAGGACTTTTACCTTCACTAACAGAGCGCCTCGCCTTGCCACCTACAAGCATGGTCATTTTAGCGTTTAAAGTGCATTTGTTCATTTCTCCGTAACCACACCCCCAGTTAGGGATGGTACAATAAACCGTAATATTGCAATAATAATAATATCACACATTTTATATAATTGTGATAATTGAAAAACAAAGAAGAAACTTATACTATTCCATGATGCTTTCTTCTAGATCATTTTTGTGTTAACTTTCACGAAAAAAGTTGTTGTTTAAATATGGAGCCTATTCATAACATTATTATGATCATTATTTATATCCGTAACATTTTTAAACTATCAGTGACTTTCATAATTATCGTGATATAATCGTTAATCGCATTTATCTTGACACCAAATTTCTATATCGTTCCATGCTTACCCCAGGTGTGGGTGTGGCTTAGGTGAATTCGAATACATGAGAATAATTATGTCACTGAATAATTGTTGGTAGGTTTGTGTGCCTTACACTTGGAATGGCAATATGTCATTTCCAGTATTGATACAGACAATAATTAATACTTGATCTTTACATCATCTGCAGATTTTTACAGATTTCTACTGTGAAACATTCCAGACAAAGCAATGACATCTCCGTGAAGAAAAGCATTTGACAGACCCTCCACCAAAAAAGTTACACAATTTTACACAACTTTAACAGTTCAAAATATCTGTATAGGGAAATATTTGTTAGAAGCTCATATCAGCACATCCCTGGTTATTGCACAGTATTTCACATTGTGCTGCAGTAGTAGGTGCACTGTATCATGGGTAGAGTAAACATCTATGTCCAAATTCTGGTGCAATCCATATTTTTGGCTTTTTACTGATCACAAATAGTATTATTTACAAACTACAAAAAAAAACAACTACTCACCTACATTAAATAAATGAGATAACTTTGTTTAATGTGTAATTGAATGCGTAAGAGTCCCAACGGCAGATATTTGATTAGCCACATTTAAGACAAAGTTATGTTAAAGTGTGTCTTTTAGCCCAAGAAGATAGTAAAATCACTCTTTTTTTATAACAAATTGCAGCATATAGTAAGGGAAAATAAATTGAACCTCAAATCTGAGAACTGATGTAGGCCTTGGCACTCTCTTGTTATTGCTATAGGTTTTACTTGCTAGTGTTCCGTTTCTGCAATCAATTTCATTTTTATTACCTAATAATCGTTAATTATTGCACGTGGGGGGTGCACAAGTAGTTCATCCTCTGGGTTAATTTATTTTTTTACACTGAACAAATAAGACAAAACATCCAAACATTAGTATTGTCATAGCTGTGGCACCAAGTCCTGTCTGTAATGGGAGCTGACAGTGCTGAAGCGACCCCGATGGACAGAAGGGGCGCTGGACTATTGGAGGCGGCAGACCTTCCAATTATTTTTCAGCCTGATAAGTACTGCTGCTTGTTTAAGGCTGCAGAGTGGATGGACAGATACGATGGAGAGAGAGAGGGAGACGGAGAGAGGGGAGCTGAGGCTGTGAGGCTGACGGGGCTTGATCTGGTACGATGGCTGGCTGTCACACACAACTTAAGACAATGCTTTCCCCCCGGGCCATATTCACATACACACACACACAAACACACACACAGAAGCAGGCATGGAGGAGCGGTACATGTCATCAAACACATTGTAAACACACACACACACACACACACACACGCACACATACACACACACACACACACACACACATACACACACATACTGTTTACATTCAGCCTGGACTCTATGGACCAGTGCATACAACTGCACTGGCACCACCAAATGGGGAAGACACTGCCTAATAATAGACAAGTCTCAGTGAATGTATAGGAACCAAACAAATAAGGGACTGAAAAATGTATATAGCACAAAGTTGCAGAATATATAGTATTATTTCTACTACTGTATGTGTTCATGTATTTTTCAACAAAAATGCTTTTTTGCACAATATCTTGATTTAAGTTGTAACTTTAATGCATTTGAATAAAGCATAGTACTTTAATTCAAACAATCCAAAATGCTGACATTTTGTTTATGTACAAACACCTCATGCAGAATGCAGTGTTATCTTTTAGATAGATTGTGGTATAGTAGTTTCACGTTCTACTCTTGCCAAAATTTTAAATTGGCCTTAAAATGTATTTATGTTGACTTTTTAAAACATCAATGTGACTATTACTTATTTTTTTAATATAGATGTTTGTTTATTTTGTCCTTAACACTACCTTCTTGTATCTATACATGCATTTTTTTTTGTGCATTTTATTTTTTTCTTCTGTGTTGTAATTTTTTTATTCATATTTTGAGCTAAGGTAAGATATCTCTGTTCTTATTGTTAGCAGCTCTTATGGGTCATTGTGGCTTAAAATGTCCCAGTAGAGCTCAATTGAAAACAAAACCTTCATTTTTGTGTTAATTAAATCTTTCACATATTTAATAAATCCAACTGCCGAATATTAGAAAATATAATGTTGCTACAGTATTGAATGTTTTTTTCTGTTATTAATGGTTAAATCTCACAGTGATCAATTTTGTGTAATATAGGACCTTTAATACCTAAAAAGTCTAAAAGTTCTCTTTAGATGCATCATACATGCTAAAATCTTGATTAAATGGACAGTAAAGCCACAGGACTTCATAATAATTTTTAAAACACAACTCAAATAAGTCTTCATGAGAAAAGGTTGAGGATCAATAATCTTGTAAATAAATGCAACTGAAAAGCCTGATTTAAATGTCATGTTTACATCTAATGAAGTTGAACCCAAAGCGTTTCACAGAGTGAACCAAATCTTCTTTTGCAATATAATCTTTGTGTGACTATCATGCATTGAGTATTTTAAAAAGAGGTAATTTCGACCTCACCCACTTGGACGATATGTACGTGTATCCTCACTGAGATGCCTGACTGACCCTCAGGCTAACAGCAGGTTACAAACTCATTTTAATCTCTTTCATTAGAATTTTCCTGTGTCTAATTAGGACTTGTGTTTTTATCAGCTACTTTTTATGAACTACTGCTCTTTGCACTCTATTAAAAAGGCCGTGATAGTGTACAGTGTGCCTATAAACAATACAGTAGGAACAACACGGTAGGAACTACAATAAGAACTGAAACTGCTATTTGGATTTCTATGTTCTCTAATATTTATACACACATCCTCTATCTTTGCTTCAAAAAGGCAAAGTATATTGATGACATATATAATTTAATTTGTTTAGGCAACTTTCATGTTATCTTGTATGCCCATTCATCTGCTCAAACTGGATGAATCTTCAAATAATTTCGTGTTCCTTGCATTCCTTGGCACCCATTTAGTACTGAGTGAAAAAAAAACACAAAAAAACATTCAAACAATATACACTTTGAGAGTATAAGGTCTGTTAAATGCTTTTCTCCATGGAGATGTTATTATTTTATGTGTAATGTTTCACAGTATGGCCTAAACCTTTCTATCTTCATGAAGATCAAACCAGGCCAAGTTACAGGTCAGATCTGTGGAGAGGTGACTCCGCTCACATTCGGAATGCATGTTTTTCTAGGTATTTTTGAGCTACTAAACCACATGTACTTGAATAAATGTAATGTAGAACAGTTTAAAGTCACACTGTGGTACATTCCCGGGCAGAGCAATGATTTATCCATAGAAACAAGAAGGTGGCGGACCCTCAACCCAAAAGCTACATAGTGCACCTTTCAAAATGGGTTTACAGGGATTAGTAGTTTCAGTATTATCATGTATCACTGTATATCTCTGTAGCAATATATCATGCTCCAAAAGTTTTTATGGAGACAGGCCAAAACACAGTCATGGCACTTGAATGTTGTCTGGGTTGGAGCCTGTTCGGTCAGCTCACATCTCAAAAGCCTTACAGGGGTATATGGGGTGGATGGATTGCTAGACTTTGACTGCGTGCCTGAGCCATCTCATTCGTGTCTGTGCATTTGTGTGATCTGTAGTGGCAGTTGCATATGCTCCAAAGCCCTCATGCTCTCCCATATCTTACCCTGAGTGTTTAGATCCGAGCAGACTTCTTTAGGCCGTAAGCAGTAAGCATGTGGTACAATTTCAGCACATACTTGCGTTGAATTGGTGAACGTAAACCTACACTACCCACATCAATTACTAAAAGTCTATTGCGTAACTTTTTAGTTTTAGGGCCTGTCAAAAACTTTTCTCAATTCTCAAACGCTATGGCTTTGTCTAGTTCCGCAGAATGGAATTAAACCTTTTTTATCTTCATAGAGACCAAACCAGACAACGTTACAGGTCAGATCTCTGGAGAAGCAACCCCGCTCACAGTCAGAATCAGTTTTTCTAGGTATTTTTATGCTATACAATTTTATGTAATCAATGTAAGGTCGAGCAGTTTAATATCAAACTGTGGATCATTCTAGGCAGATTAAGGACATATCCATAGAAACACAGGTGAAACAGGTTACACAGTGCACGGTTAAATTGTACTGAACTATATGGCAAAACAAATAAAACTAATTTTTGACTTGGGATTTGATGGGGTTTAAGATGCTCTATTAGTCTCACAATGGGTGAATTGTAGTGTTGCAACAATAAATTCTAAGAAATGCGGAAAATATTTGTAATAAATCACAGCCTCTTATTTGTAGCATGCCTCTCTAAAATGCGGAGGAGATTTTTCAAACATTCCTGTATATTTCAGAGTTAGAATATATCACTTTTGTTTATCTCAGATCTACAGTTTGGTGCTTCGCTTGTTGATTGTACTGAAATCTATGCTGTTTCTCAGTCGTCTATCTCTTTTTACTCGTAAGCTGTTGTGTTTTATCTTCTGCAAGCTTTGGAAGTGACACATGTTAGAGGTCCTATATTATGCAAAACTGACTCTTCTGAGCTTAAAGTTAAAAATGTTGATACCGCATGAAAAACATACCTGGAGTTGTGGTTTGTTTCATTCACATATGTCTGATTAATTCTGCGTTATTAGTCTGTCTATATCTCCAAAGCAGGCAATTCTGGAGCCAAAATCATCCAAATAAGTTAATGTTTTGGAAAAAAATATAAATGTGATTTTTCTGATTTTCTGCTTTCCTAATAGGATAAAAAAACTGACATGTAAACTGGCAAACTACAAGAATCACATTTCAGAACTCATTTGGACAGAGCATGGTTTTATGCTAAAGTTGTTTGTTGTTTGTTTGAGGAGAAAATTATGGAACTTTCCCAGTTTTTGCAATTTGCTACTTGCATCCAGTGGTGGAACATAATGAAGTGAAAGTAATAAAGTACTGTGCTTAAATACAGATACCTAAAATATTCTTAAGTAGATTTTTAAAGTGGAAATGTTTTACTTTTACTTTACTACATCTGAGAGCAGATATCTGTACTTTTACTCCACCTCATTTTTGAACAGGACAGAAAAGTAAAAATATTTGTATTATTGTCTGAGACCGGCTGAAAAGACTCTGGGTTTATTTTTTCAACACATTTGTAGTTTGGGCACAAAAAAACAAATAAAAGAAAAAAAAAGCTAAAAATAAATTTAGTTGAACAAATCAGAACATTTGAAGCTTTATTAGATCTCAAAATCTGCGCAAAAATATTGGATATTTTTACTTTTTAAAGTTGCATTATATAACTTTTTGCATTATATATGTTTTTGTTTCTGTGTCATTGCTCTGCTTTGAATGTTCCACAGTATGACATTAAACAGCTTTACCTTACATTTATTAAATTAAAGGTGATTTTATAGCTCAAAAATACCTAGAAAAACAGGCATTCTTACTGTGAGCGGGGTTGCTTCTCCAGATATCTGACCTGTAATGTGGCCTGTTTGGTCTCCATGGAGATAAAAACATTTCTGACAAAGCAATACCATGGCAATACAAAGCAATACACCTCCATGGAGAAACGTTACACAATGCACCTTTAAGTGTGATACATTTAACTTTATTTTTTGATTCAATCACTTTTATTTAAGTAACAAAATTGACTACTTCTTCAACCACTGATTAGAGGGCTATTCAATTATGGCTCAAAATATGGAAAAACATCCAATAAACCCTTCACTCAGAACAAATGCCTTTTAGACATAATCATGCGTTCTTATGAAATAATCACATGCTTTAGATCCCAGATACTTCCCATTAGAGAAATTGTTCACTGCCTCAAAAACCACAGCTCCGACGCCTCTCCCGTGTCAGCCCTTGTCTAAACAGCCTTGTATCAGTGGCATGACAGCCTATAATTTGCCTCATGTTAGCTTAAATGAACGCCATAATAAGGGTTATCCAATTCACGCTAAGTGTCATAATCCGTTGCGAAGTGGCGGTAATACACTGGTGTCATTGGCTCTGTTAATGCTTCAGCGATCACCTCCACATGGCCCACAGCCAAACCACCATGCAAGGGGACATGACTTTAGTAAATATACTGTATATATTGATGGACATTTCTAACCTGCTATAGGAAGTGAGCATGAGGGCGCTTCCGGCTCCATCGACTTGACTTTACACTGTGAAGAGCAACTTGGCTCTAAATTCACCCCCATAACTGCTGGCCTTGCACTGCGAAAAAGCTTGGCCAATATTTAAGATATAAACACTTGTATCACATCTATCAGAAAATGACTTAAAAGTAGTGAAATTTATCTGTCCATGCGTCAAGATAATTTTACTTGACAAGTTATCTTAAAATGAATTACCTCTAGACTAGAATTAAACAGTCTCAGAATTAGTAAGTAGATAATAAATCTGAAACAAGATAAATCATTAGATAGAAGTATTAAAATCTTGGCCAGGTCAGAGAAATTTGCAGATGTGATGAGCTGCATTTGACTGGAACCAAACGCTGTGGGTGATGTTACACTCCCTCAGCCCACTTCTTTATAGAGTCTCTGCCACCCATAAGCCAAAAAGAGAACTTTTGGGCCGTATTGTATGAGGCGACCTCCTTTCTCAGAACTGCAAGCAAGCAAGATGTCGTCTAACCTAACTCACGCTGTGTATTCTTTTCTTTTCATTACCATTTCTGATAATATCTATTCAATGCCCAGAAGGTAGACTCGTTTGCCTGGGTTGGGCTTGCAGCTTCAGCAAGTTTTTAGTTGAGGGGTTAAAAAGGTAGGATTCCAGGATGTTTTAACAGGAACTACATAGGTGAACTGCGGATCAAAACTCTACACCCTCCAGGTACAGAATGGTCGCCTGTACCAACTTTGCCTACCGTATATATCTATTTTTTCTAGGTACGAAAGGGTCTACAGGAGAGTTGGAGGTCCCCCTAGTGTGGAAACCTCTGGGCGCGCAGTTCTCAGGCTCATGGAGTGGCTCATTTTGCTTTAATTACAGTAAGTACAGCGGACCCCCCAGGCTTGTTTAAACAGATCAACCAGCAGAAGAAAGAAGAAAATGCTAATTAGCAGCGTAATGTTGCTGACCACGCAGGTTCTCCCCACACTGCTGAGTTTTATTGACATAAGAAGGACAATAGGAATCTGTATTCAAATGATGAGCTTTGCCAAGTGTTTGTAGGGTTCTTCTCCTTTAGAACACATAATATAAAGATAATGTCAGACTGGTGGGCTAATATTTTGAGTGGGATGAAATGGATGGCTGCATGTGTGGACTAAACTCCTCAGAGGACTTATGGCTTGTAAGTAATTTTCTAGTAAATATTAAAAATGTACGTTGATCAATGCGGCTGTATTACATTGAACGTATCCATCTTGCATTCATTAAATACATGTATTCTTATGAGTGGGGTCACCTACCTTGTTTTTATGGAAAAGGCCAAGTCTAATACTGTATTGTGGCGCATTCCAGGCAAAGCAGTAACATCTCCAAGGAGACAAATAGTGAGCAGAAAAGTTGCACTGTGCACCTTTTACTTAAATGTAAAAAGTACACATGAAAAATGCTACCAGCTACTCAGTACTCGTATAATTTAAAATGTAATTAATTACTATTGCATGCATAGAATTAGACTCAAGGTTTAAAAATCTACTCAAGTTATTGCATTGTATTATAATTAGATATTTTGGTTGGAAGATTTGTCGTATTGGCTAGCGACCTTAAATCCACAGCGCAGGCCAATATTTTGTTTTGGTCAACCTGCTGAGAGACACAGAGAGACACTTTATTTTAACACTTGAATATGAAGACATAGTTGCACAGATAAATTTAAATTATAATTTTGGGGAAAGTAATCAAAATAAGTCAAATGTATCAGTCAAAAATCTCAGCAGAGCTTATTAGCCGTCGGTTTCTCTGCATTCTTTTTCTGTTGTGTATTCTGTATTCTTCTGTAGTAATATAGTATTCAGAAATTTGCAGTTTTACTTTACTGTGCCATCACATATAAGGTAAAGAAGTGTTTTGTTTTGTTCATAAACCTCCTGATTCTTAACTGTAGTGCAATGCAGAACACTTCTAATGCATTCCATGTTTCCGAGCCAAGACTCTGTGTGTGTGCGTGTATGTGTGTGCGCGCGTGTGTGTTTGTGTGTGTGCGTGTGTGTGTGAAAGAAAGAGGGGAGCGAGTCAGAATCAGGATCAATACTATTGACCTGTTTACCTTGGTGCCGAGCATACGGGCCTGCTCTGGTTTACCACTTGAAACATTCAAACCAGACTATTAGTAATACTTTGGTCCTTCTCTTTACTGATTGGGAGGCCTGCGCTGGGGCATCCTGGCTAACCGACATAAGGGGAGGGGTGATGCGCGCTGGGAGAAGGGGGTTAAAGAACGAGGGAAGAGGAGACCCTGAACCTAATCCTGTCTACTTTAAGCCAGCGGGTTTCGGCCCATGTCTGGACCCTCGCCTCTGGACCTGATGTGGTCACTCAACCCTATCAAGCTGCGGGGCATTGTGGTCCACTCGCCTCTGCCCCCCCCATTACCCCCCACCCTCGGGCGCTTTTGTGTTCCCCCCACCTCCTCCTGTTTTCTCCTCATACTCCCGTGCGCCGCCAGAGCAGAATTTCTTTAAATG
>KN506194.1:14438-38805 GCA_000787155.1 Scartelaos histophorus
GACCAGATTTAGCTCCTGCTACTTTCTATTTGCAGTCTCTGGGCAGATGTACATGTACTAAAAATACACATTGTGTTACAATTACATAAATCTTACTTATCATTAACATTAGTAAAATGCAATAAAATGTCACACTTTCAAATACATTATGGTTTCCCACAATTCTAAGTGATTATGCGCAAGTTTTTCAGTGAATATTAGAGAAGTAAACATTCACTGGTGTTGGCCAGCTGGTTCTACATTACAAAAAACTGACTCTTGTGAACTTTGAGCCGTGTTAGAATGCGGTTACCTCACTCATTCACACCTGTTTGAGTAATTATTAGGCTGTATAGTAGTTTTCAAGTTAGCAGTTCCTTTTATCTTTACTTCAGTGGAGATGAGTAATTTCACGTCTGAAAATAACAGCGTGTTTTCATCTTAAGAGAAGAACTAAGCCTAAATTTGCAGGGTTCGTATGTAAATGAAACAAAACCCAACCCCAGGTATGTTTGTGATGAGGAAACAACATTATAACATAGATCAGAAAACAGTGTAATACGGAACCTTTAAAGTGTATAACATTTTCTAGCCTTTCCACCTTTGGATGCAATTTCTCTTACTACTTCATGTGTACTTAAAAGAGCTCCCCCTTGAGACTGAGCACATGTAAAACAATTAAGCTTCTGAATAGAACAATAGTAAATGATTACAATCTAAAGTGGTATCATTTCACGTTAGATTAAAACTAGCAGCGGTGGTATGTGGGGGTGGATGGGGTAAATAGATGAATAAAGCAGAGAGGGGGAGCGCAGATAGAGAACGTGGTCGATAGTGTCAAAAGCGGATGACAGATCTAAAAGAATGAATATTGATCTGGAGGGCCTTTACTCAGGCGACCTGTGGGAGGTCAGCCTGTGTAATTAGACCAGAGGAGGGAGGGGAGGGAGGGGGAGGAGGCAGAGCGAGGCAGGTGTGTGCTTGGACTTGGACCTGAGAGTGGACGGCCTTTTTCTAAACCAATTAAATCAACTAGACTCAGACTCACACAAAAAGGAGGAGCAGTATCAAAGAGGCACTATCAATTGATAACTAACCATGTTTATTTAGAGTTCCAGTTAATAATAAAGGACTTAAAGGTGGAAGGGGGTGGTGTGGTGCATAATGACTAAAAAGCTTAAAAGTTATATGTTACAAGATGGATTCTTGTGAGCTATTAGACATGTTAAAATGTTGTTAGCTCACCAGAATGATACTGGAGTGTTTAGTTTTTTTGTTTGAGTAACTCTTTATTATCGGTCTGTCTACATCAAGCTCAAAATGCTCCATTCCACCGTGTATTGTCATGAAGCAATAGTTTTCAAGTTAACAGCTAACTTTTATCTTTTGTTCAGCAGAGACTGGCAGTTCCAGGGCTGAAATTATCCATGTGATTCTTGTGAAGGTGTATGGAGTTAAAAAACACAGTGGAGCACTTACCACATGACATCACAAGTTGGAATGAAGAATTCTGTTTAAGGGAAAAACTCTCCCTAAATATGCAGGGTTTTGTGTTAAACATGTATGAATGAAACAAAACACAACTCCAATGTTTTTTTGATGAGGAAACAACATTATAATATAGATCGGAAAATATATTTAACTTTTGTCCATACGTACAATATTAGTCAGTGTTAAGAAGTTATCATAATATAATTTTTTTCTGTTTCCAGATCTGCGCTTTACCTCTGAGACCCATTCTGCTTTGGTAAGTCTTTTTTTTTGTATAGAGTGGTGTTACATGTATAGCTTGCTGCACACTGATCTGAAGTAATATATGGAGGCTTAGTTAGACATGGATAAGGTGGTGTTTATTGGAGCGCTAGATTTAAGTCCACAACACCCCAGGCTACAGACTACAGACACTGCTCCAACACGATGGCTCCTACCTCTTCATCTGTACATCCTTCTATCCATTTTGTGTGTGATTATGTTACGGCCCCAAACACATGAATGCGCTTTTTCCCCGGCTGGCTCACAGATGGTACAGTTAGGAGAAGTGGTCCATAAGTAGTCAGCTCCACACGCGTTTGCTTGTCTCTCCATCAGGCTGGCTGTAATCCGTGTATCATTGGCTTTATCCACTGCGCGAGTACTACTGATTTAGTGCTTCGCAGCTTTAGTCATATGGCCCGGACACCACACAACACAAAAGTGCGGTGTAAGAAAAGTCAAAGTACTTTGCTTCCTAGTTTAAAGATCCTGTATTGTATTTTGTTTTTGCATGTTTAATAATCTAGTTTGGGAGCTCAACATATGGTGATGGAAGTCATATGGTGATGGAAGTAGGTAGTTACCCATAAAGTATTAGAATTAGAGTTACTTTATTCTGAACTTTTAAAAATTTATGAAAGCACTGCATATAGCCTCCATACTTTGAAAGAAATCCAAGACATGTACATTTAATGAAGAAAAAAGAGTTATAAGAAGAAGGAATAAGAAGAAGCATATCTTATTTTAATTCTACCCCTAATTTACAATATTCAGTTTATATGATATTCTTTAGTTTGTTGTCACTTGCAAAGTAATGTCAGGCTTCACCATATAGTTAAACCTTAATTTAAGTACATTATATTTTCTAAAGCGCTGTTTGATGTTTTTAAACACCAAACATTAACTTTTCACACTAGCAGTTATTGTTTTTAACCTTATTTGATCTGCTTTATTATGAATTGCAGCAGATGGCAAATGTTAAATGTTAAAGGTTTTATGGTATTTTATTTTTTAATGCTCAGAAAACCAATATTTTATAATTAAGCATATTATTTCATAAATAGTACTTTTTTATATATCGTACTAGCTGACCCTCTAGCTGTCTAAACCCACTTCCCTGCATTTATATAGAAACCACACAAAAATGGTGGCACACACACAGCAGCAGTACAGTTGTCACCGCTGGGGGATGTCTCGTGGTAAGATGAACTTGACTTGAACCTGCTCTAAACATAAATAACATCTCTCTCATCTCAGCCCCTCCGCCTCTCCGTCTACCCTCCATCGCTCTTGTTCTTTTCTTTTACCCAGTCCCCGCCTGCTCTTTTCTTTTACTTCTATTCATACTTTCATGTGAGAATTGTGCTATTGCAAAGGGTATAAGTACTTATGAAAACAGCTGAGGTCTGGCCTTGAAGTAGACTCCCTCACAAAAATATATACATAAACTGTGTGCTTCTTCATTTTACCTTTCCGTCACGTTGCGTTATTTTTGTTTTTGTGCATATTTATAATGAAGACAAAAGGATGCTATTGTAGGAGTGTTATGTGTGCAAATCGCCACAATTCATACAGTGGCAGATTCTTCTACATAACTTTTGAAATTAGCCAAAAATCACATAATCCTTCAATTTTTTTTTTTTTTTGCACATGTCACAAATTGTGGCTCTGCTAGCTCTGTGTGCTTAATAAAGTGCTTCAGACTTTTTATTCCCCTATATCTTTAACTTTCTTAAGTGAAGCTTGACAATTTTTATGATTGATTGATGATTTTGATTCCACAGAAACCATGTAAAAAGGAATGTTAAGTGTTGGTGTTGGGTATTGAAAATCAAATACTAATCAATACTAAAACTACTGAACGGGTACCAGTGCTAAAAAAGTCACATTCACAGGACAGAAATGAACCTTTCCTGAATATCTTTATAATGCTCTTGAGCTGTATCAGAACAAGTACAAGTACAAGCTTTATTGTCTATAGTGTTTTTATTTTCATCACATTATTGAGTATCAAATGTATTCCTCATAAAAATCAAGTATTGTGACAACCCTAGATGCTTGTATGATTTATAGCCATATTGATGCCCTATGGTTACTGTAGAAGAAATCACAGTATCAACTCATTATTGTATTTATAGCGATAATGAACATACTAGTACTACATGTTTGCCATTTTTATGTGTGGCATTTTTAATCAACCCAAAACCGAGCTGACTGGCTGGTTGACAAATTTACCTGTATGGTAACGATAAAGCTGTACCTAAAATCTAAAAGCCTTCACGAAATATTGAAAGCTGGTTTGTTTTATTACACAGTTCACATTTACACACATGGACTCCCCTTACATCACTAGTAACCACCACCTCACTGCGCTTATAGCTATTTATATCAGAGAATCTAGCGCTCCCCTTTAGTCCCCCTTGGTCCGTACTCGTGTCCCCCTGCTAGTACTTCCTGTTAACACATGGGGCGTTTATTGATAGGCCATTCCCATTAACGCTGTTTACCTGTCAGGCCTCGCTGCACTAATGAGCCAGCTTTGGGGAGGAAAAATGAGTAGGGATGGTTAACCGCTAATGGATGTTTACAGTCTCCCTGGATACTAGAACGCTAGCCCGCTTCCACCACCTCCGCCGGTACCGCTATCGCTAGCTCGCCAGACCCATCCCACGGCTAATTGGTGCTGCGCCGGATAGTCAGCTGGGCCCTATTTGATTATCCTGGGATTAGGGTGGGTGGGAAGGGTTAGCGAAAGGGGAGAGAGCCAGATGCGAAAGGGGAGAGAACCAGATAAGTAGGTAGAGGATTGGTGTTTGAAAGTGGGGGGAGCGTATAGGATTGCCAGGGCCTAATCGATATTTAGAGAGCTTGGGGTTGAGTGCAGACATTACGCTGGGAGCTGGCTAGATGGGGGTTTAAAGGGGTACGCGCTATAAGGTCGTAACATGAGGCAAACGTCAAAAGGTTCCTCTCAGTCCGCTATTAGTGGTGGTGGTGAAGGGTAATTGAGCCATTAGGACTATAAGTGGTACTAAATGGTACAGGTATGGTAAAGGAACTACTACGTACACTGAAACCGTACGTGAACCCATGTAAATTTTCAATTAGGGGGTTGTAATAGCAGATATACCCTTGAGAAAAGCAATCAGCATTGTTTTAGCATGACAGATGAGCGTAAAACATGCTAGCACGGGCTTAGCCAGTCGTAACAGAAAAATGTGGTTTTAGCCATTTTGATCTGGAAACACTTAAGTATTATTACCGTCTGACCCCAGGTATTGATTAGACATGGCAAAAGCATTGTCCGAAAAGATGATCAGCGTTCATTAGGGCTATAACTCTGTGCTATGCTACATTTGTATTTCTGCTAAAAGGTTTGAAAATGTCAAACATGAAATCCAAAAGGCAGAGGTCAGCATTACTGTCACCTGTCATGTCTGCCCCCGTGAACCATAATTAATCCAAAGGCACTCACTCTGTAAATCTATCTATGTCTATGTGCTATGTCTGTACAATGCACAAAAGATCATTTGTGCTACATTACTGAATTTGAACATTTTATCTTTATTCCCTGGATATTTGGGGTTGTGTTGTAGTTATATAGATACTCATATACTTTTTCCCACTGTGCAATACACATAAATCATTACTTACACTAGTACTGTGGCCATACCGGCTTGTAAAAGGCCTGCTTAGTATTTGAGTGGGAGCCTGTTGGGAATATGAGGTGTCACAGTGAAGCGCCAGGAGAAAAACTGTTGTTGTGTTCTAAGGCAAGACACTTCACATTGCCTATTAATATGGTGAGTGTTAGTGACAATTGGAAGGGCAGATGGCACAGACTGACTGCCATAGCTTCTACCACAGTCTACCCAAGGCAGCTGTGACTTCAATAGCATTTTACCACCATCTAGTATGTAGTGAGTAAATAATGCACTGTAAAGCACTTTGGGTATCTTGAAAGTTATTATTAGTGTCAGTACTAGATACAAATTTTAGTATTTAAAGCATTGATTCTGCAGAATAAATTATTTAGACAAATGTGTTCTCTCTCTAAATAGTTTTAGAATGGTCTTGAACTAATATAACACTAGGTGGTAATAAGAAATTTTGTGTTGAAATTGCTTTCCAGGTCTTTTTTTTTTAGCTCTTGGTATCAAAATTGAGTTTGAAATTGTAGTATGGCGACAACTCCAGCGTGAATGTGTAAAAATTAGACTAGCAACCACAATTTTGTCAATCTTTCCCATGGCAAGTCATAGTGAATAAACAAAAAAACAAACAACAAAAAACCAAGAAATAACACTGCATTATGATTATCCATTAGTTAGCGTCGCAACCCCTTCATTTGAATGACCAGGCATACTAATCTCCACTTTAAAAAAACAGTTCCCATAATATTTTTATACATGACCATTCCAAAAACCAAATGACCAACTGTGTCCTCAACATTCCACCATACACCTAATTAAAATCCAGTGTTATCGAGGTGCAATTTTTACAACACATTCTTGTAATCCCCAGACCCTTTTAAACCCTTTAATTTCACCTGTTCTGTGCCAAACCAAAGGGTCATCCAGCCTCTCCACCATAACCCTCTTTACCTAATTTGCTTGTACATTCTATTTCTCACTGGCTTATCAGCTTCCACTAATTAAAACCACATGCAAAGCTAGTAACCGACATGCACAGTCACACATACACACCCAGAGAAGCATGAGGGAGAGAGAGAATAGAGATAGTTGGAGCTACAATTACCAGGCAGGCCTCTAGTGTCTCATTGGGTGTCTATTAAGAGGGGGGCCTGGCTCATTGTACTGATGGCAGAGTTTAATTACTTCCAGCCGGCGTGTGTTGTAAAACATGCTGATAAATGAGCCAACAGGACAGCACATCATTATTTTTCTATAGTGCCAGACTGCGTACTGGATTATGAGAGCGGGAGAGGGGGGGTGGTCCTACCTGCGAGAGCCTGGGAGAGCTCATTGCGTACACAGGGGAGGGTATGGAACGCAGCTATGGCATTTTTTGTGTGTTTGTGTATGTGTGTGTGTGTGGTAGGGACTAAAAATGTTACAGTAGAGAGATTCAAATGAGTGTTGTAGTAGTGGCCGTACAATAGGAAGTGTAAATGTCCGGATTGTAAGAGAAAGTACTATGATTTAATCGACCTATATTACACTATTTTCTGATCTATGTTATAGTGTTGTTTATAACATAGATCACTTTTTTGTATTAGGGTATGTAATGCAGCTATGGAATTTACAGGTGTTTGAATGTGTGTGTGTGTCTGTTTGTATGTGTGTGTGTGTGTGTGTGTGTGTGTGTGTGTGGTAGGGACTAAAAATGTTACAGTAGAGAAATTCAAATGAGTGGTGCAGTAGTGGTGGTACAGGGAAGTGTAAATATCTGGATTGCAAAAGAAAGTACCATGACTGCAAGGGGCCATATTACACTATTTTCTTAGCTATGTTATAATGTTGTTTCCTCACCACAAATTTCCCTGGAGTTGTGTTTTGTTTTGTTCACCCATATTTAACACACAAATCCTGCACATTTAGGTTCTTCTCTCCGCTGAAAACACCCTGTTCCACCTTGTGATGTCATTTGGTAATACAGGAAGTGCGCCACTGTGTTTTTAAACTCCATACACCTTCACAGACATTTGGACCATTTTTGCTCTGTATTGGTATTGTAAATGGTAAAAGGTGGTTGTTAAAATAATAATTAAAAACATTTATTGTTTTAATATTGTGACAGTCCTAGACAACTGTATGATTTCTTGTCATGTTCATATCCTACTGCATAAGAAGTCACAGTAACAACTTTTTAAAATGTGTAATGTAGTAGGGTGGGGAAACCTGGAGTCATATATATATATATATATGATCTTTAATGTTGAATTCTAAACTGACGTGCATAAAATCTGGAGCACTATTTAGCACTTTTTATAATGTGTGTTTTTTTTCACTACAATGTCTGTGAAGTCAATGCATTTATGTAGAGTAGACTAATTGATCATATTATGAATGTTGTTTTGAAGAAAAATATAATTTGGTTATTGGTTTAGCTTGTTAATAATAAAAAATATTACAAAGAGTACACAAGAGAGTGGTACAAAGAGTAAATATTTATGAAAATGTAGAACTCTTATGTTGTACTCTTTCAAGTAGGAGTTTTTTTAAGAGTGATATTTTTGCATTTTATAGACTTAAACTTTATTGATCCACAAGGCAAATTATTTGGACACACTTTCTCACAGTTCACAATATATTATTATAACAAAGAGTGAAAATATAAATGGTAATAATAAATTCAAAAAAGTAGGAAAATATAACAAGACTGTATGTATATGAAATGTATATGTACAAAAATTTTGAAAAATGTAGAAATATAGTGCTATAAATATATCTCAGCTGTATATGGTCACAGGGAGAAACAGTACATTGTGGAGTGGAGATTGACATAGTGTCCTTTGCATTCTGTAGGTAATTTCAAAGTTCTTTCACATTTATCTGATACTTGAACCTCAACCAATACACATAGGCACATGTTATCACATTTCTGTGCAGGATGCTAAACAAGACTTTTTGTCATTATATTTTGATCAACCCGTCTCTTCTGACAAACAAAAGACAGTAAGACAGTTAAGTGACTCAATGTGCATGTACACTGTAAACAGACTTTTGCATAAAATTAAAATACCAGTTGCACCCATCCCAATAGCAGGCCACCCATGATGAAGCAGTGATGCTCATGGCACCCAGGGTAGTACTACAAGCTCTACTTTGCAACATATGTTAATGTATCTTACAAACAAATATACATATTCATAGTCATTAATTTTCTACATTTTCTGTGGGAGGGGGGCATGTGTGGACCCCATCTGATTAATTGTGTTCCTCCTCCTCCATTATTAAATCGCTGAGGCAAATATCCCCCATACAATAAATCCCTCTTGGGTCTCGATTAATCAAAGGCACACAAAGCTGTAGGACTTGTGGCGTGCAGGTAGACTTCCAGTGCTAAATCATCTTTATTGCGTGGTGAGCAGCTCCGAGCCTGTGTTAGGGTCCAGTGCCATGGTGCAGTGAATACCTCCATGTGGTCAGGCCATAGGGTCATGCTCTCAAAGTCATCGATTTGAAAACTTATCCAGGGCACATGGGTGATAAGGGTGAAGGCCGGGCACTCTGGCAAAGCCCAACTAATTACATAAGTCTGTGGTCCCATTGATGGCTTTATCCTCATAAGAGAGACCTGATAAGTAGTGTTAGTGTGAGTATCCTGTATCACGCTGATTGACCAGATCTAGGAAAAACATAAATGAGCATATTCACAGTAAGCAAAGTAATATATTTATCTCATTTATTTGTATATACATATTTTAACATAAACATGTGTGATCTCAAGTATCTTTTCCAGAAAGACTGCCTATTTGGTATGACCATGAAGTAGATGGCATTGTCCTTACAGCTAGCAGGCCCTTGAATAGAATTTACAAAGGAATTGTTTGAAAGATTTTGACTCAAAATGTCATAAACATGTTCTAACTGTGTCCACAGATATATTGTTGACTGTTCATTTCAAATATCACTTTTACTGTTTTTCCAATCAGAAAGGGATGACAGTCGCTCAGTTGGTAGAGTGTTTTCCACTGCTTCAACAAAGGTTGGCGGTTCGACTCCCACTCCCGACATTAACATCAGTGGTTGTTTATGGGTCCACAGACATACATTGGTGTGTGAATGTGTGTGTAAATGTGTGAGTGATCAAGCCCTTTGCATGGAAAAGTCTTATATAAAAATGTGCCCATTTACCAAAACGCAGATTGAGACGCACATGAGTCTCTCATTTGGGTTGCCAGCTCTAATGCTGAAATCCTGTTGGTTTAAAGCTAAAAGGACTGTCTCTGATCACAATCTTCAGTGCCTACACCCCAGGACCAGCAGCCAGTCAGTGATCAGCGCCTCTGCTGCTGCACTATATGCTGTCAATATACTGAGAATGAGGAAAACATGCATGTGTCCTGTATATGCAGGTTAAAGCAGAAACAGCATAATGTTGTTGGGCATAGGCTAACTGAATATCTATTTTAACATAATATCTATATGTGAAATTATCATTGCATATTTGTAATCTACTTTTAAATGTACTGTGTATGTGGACCCTGGGAAGAATAGTTATTGCTGTGGTAATAATGAATGGGGGATCAAAAATAAAGAATAAAAAACAATACACAAACTTTTATTGTATGGACATGTAGATCTCCATTTGACATTACAGGAGTTCTCACACAATCTGGATGTGTTCTTTTCCCACCTCTTACTTGTCACATCAGTTGGCATCTCCTCCACTTATATTTGGGTCATACAGTGATAATAGCAGGTTATGTAATTAGATCCCCCGCCTCCTGTTCTCCACTGGCCCATGGAGTCTTCTGCAGGGGAGCGCTTTACACCGAGCGGAGACGCAGAGAACCAGCTTTCCTGAAACCTCAATTAACCTAAATGATTAGCTGTAGCCACGTAGCGCACCTCTCTAGCTTGACATTTTTCAACCAAGCTAATATTAGCATAGCGACTTCATTTGATTCCGTTCTACTTCATCACTGTCCTTTTTACGGGGAGGTCTTTCTTGTCTTATTGACCGAAAATGACAACGTTTGTAGTATAGCAGCCTTGTTATTTCCATTTAGTGCAAAAGTGCTGATGTTAATTTGTTAGCCGATGCATAATGAGGCTTACATTTGATTAATAGAGAGTAGGGTGGCATTCCAAGCTACGAGAGGCTACCGTGGTATGTGGTTTACCTTCACCTTATGTTAAATACTAATTGATTCTAATGCATTTTTAATTCCTTACTAATTGGCAATTACACTTGAAAGTTGCTGCTCTGGCAGAACAACCTAGCTTGTTGGGAGCGAATGTGTAGCTTAAAAGGGCATAGTCTTCGCTAGCATCAACAACTAAATGCCACACTTGTCTGTTAATGTGTCAACCAAATCAAACATGCACAGTGGTCGAGGGGTGCTAAGTGACAGGTGACCTTGGTGGCTGTGATTGAAGACTGAGTTGGTATTTGAGCCCTCTGATCTTGGAGTGGGAAACCCTGTCTAGTTCTGTCTGGAGATGTACGCCCGGCCAATTAGACGAGAGCTGGCAGTGACACTCAGGCCCGCTCACTTATCAAAACAGTCTTCAAGGGTCTTCATGAATTCAAATGAAACGTGGCTTCAAACGCAGATAGGACAGTCAATAGTATTTGGATCTGGGTCGACATGTATGATGATTGCAGAGGTCAGACAAGGTTTTGCTGTTAATCCTTGCAAGACAGATGGAAAATTCTGCATTCTCGCTTTTTGCTATAGTTGTTATATATTCTTCCTGTACCCTTAGTTACCTCAGCCTAGTCAAACTCTTATTGGATAGCTCATAAAGAATCCACATACCTGGTTGGGTTTTCTGTGCTGTTTCTGACCCCACACACACACATGCCCCCCTGCTCCGTCTATTACTGGGCCCCACAGTGTTCCATAATGTTCTGAGTAGTCAAGCATATAAATAAAGGTGAAGCAAAATGACTGGCTCTGTCTTGACAGAAGTGCTGAACCACAAAGAACACCTTGAAGGGCATGTTAACTGTCAATAGAGTTCTGTGTAGGCCCCTTCAATTAACATAAAACTAAACTGCTCCCCAGTTAGCCGCTAGATCTGCCTGGCACTGTCTCCCCTCACCCATCCACCCCTGCTCTTCCTGGCCCCCCACCCCATGTTGGCTGCCGTCATGCCGTCTAGCCGCCGAAGAGGCAGTAAACAACATCTCGCCATGTACTTGCACAGACGCGGTTACAAACACGCATAATGATATTCTGCACACAAACATGGAGTCCCACATTCACAGCCCAGATATTCAAACACACACTCGCACCGACCTCACAAATTATAGACCCAAAGAGACACACACCAAAACACACGCACTCACAAATTTGAAAAATCCCATTTACTGTGATGCTACGTGACTGAACATGGCTAGCGTGGCGTAGCTTACCCTCTCTCCTAGGCCCATGGTAATGCTGCATGAGATTTGTGATGCAGTGGGGAGATGCATATGGAAGGCCTGTGCTCAGATCTCTCGGTCATGCACCCCATTAGGTCCTGCTGTTGATGCTGTTGCTATCAAAGCTGAAGTAAACTGCTCAGCAGTCGGCCGTATGCCTAAGCACAGAGACTGAGGCAGGCCAGCCAGCACATATACAGCCAGGATTGGCCTATCCGTCTTGTAATTAGGATGTGTGAGTGGGCTTTCGGGAGGTAACTTCCTGCACTCAACAAGATAGAAGTGCTCTAGTGGAAGATAAGCCGTGTTGGAGCTGAGCTGAAGTCTGCTTTTACTGTGCACATGGCATCCCATAATATGTGACTTTACACTAATGGTGCACAGGCCTTATAGGATTTCAACAACAGTGAAGTATTTCATCATGTAGATTCTTCCAGTGCGCAGAATCAACACCAATCTGAGGATCGCTTGCCCTGCAGACAAACCGAATGACGAAAACGCCCTGAATGAATGGGCTCAAGGATTCAGCCCTCTGCTCAATAGCCCCTAATGTGTTTGGGTTTTGAGATAACATGGAGTAAATACAGCCATTCTTCCACTCATCACAAAAAATCCAATGGCAGCCTTCACATTTACTTCTCATCACCAGTGATTCCTGGGGAGGCGGTATTTGTACAGCACACAACAGCCCAGCTCTGAAGTGATTGTCTGTGTTTTGCGAGGGGCCACTCTTCTTTCATTACCCTGCCAAGATCCATGTGTATTTGTGGAGGTGAAACTAACATGCTTAGTTGTTGTTTCGCCGCTTCACCATTTTCCAGAGGGACTTAGTTCTGCTGGAGATTTGCTCCTTTTACGGAAATGTGTCTGTGTCTCAATAAAGGCAGGATGGCATCAGCTGGCATCACACCAACCATTCAAACCCTTATCTGTGAGAGCTCCTGTTAAAAGTGCTGTATATCGCTGTAGGAGGTTGCCATCTACAGTACCTTGCTTTTTCTCTGTTTTTGTGGTATTTGTGAGTCACTAAACTAAACAAAGACACTTGAATTTGTAAGGGTTCCTCGATGAGATGTTTCCTCTGCAATATAAATGGGCCTCGAAGCATTCATTTAAGTATCAGTACTGTGGATTCCTTCTATTGTGCAGGATTTATTTCTTTTTTTTAAACCTACTTTCTTTAATTGTATTTTTTGTACAGTGTTCAGAAAAGGCCTATATAAATAAAATGGAAAATTACTATTTTTTCATCTATTGTTAAGTAACTTTGTTTGATGCATCAGTTTAAATGAAAATGCAAGCATACACATACATCCCACATATAATATATACATTATTATTTTAAATAATTAGTGAGCCTTGCTGTAGGATGTTGTGAAGTGAAAGTGAAATATAGGTCAATGGTAACAAAAGGAAAACATATTGAATATCAGTTGTCTGAAGACATCCATTTCAGACCATCCCAATCAGCATAAACAAGAAATAAGATGCAGATATGATAGAGATAGGGAATGTATCAAAGTGATGCTTTATGAATAGCAACAATACATCTGTCTTAACTATGATCCGAGTGAGAGAGAGATAGTGTTGAGCACAGAGAAAAGCGAGCACAGCCTCCTGACAGTGACAAAAAGGCTGCTCATCCTATTGCCACCCCGGCCTGATCCCTTTAGCGCGGCGCACTGGTTTTAGGTTTAGACCGGGGCGTGAAATTCTGCTAAGCGTGGTCGGGAGCGCCGGAACATGGAACACGGATGAGCCAGGATTAGGGAGCCCCAAAGCCTTGCCTTCATCCCAGCCTCGTAGGGCGTCTGTGATCTGGATAGTGCTCAGTGGGCGACGTGCGGCTGTCAATGTCCACACAACAGCTCTAGGTCCCAGTGGGTGCCCCCCTCCACACACCTCTGTCCACCCCATGCAACCTTTATTCCAATCCCTGGTTTTATCAGCGCACTTTCTCTCCACGTGAGACTGTTGTATGTCCACCTGGGATGGGCTAATGCACTTGTTGGATGTGGTAGGCTAATGAGGGGTCACCAGGCCATTTTCAGCCCTAATAGTTAAATTTTATGCCCATATACGACCATTAAGAGAGGTACATTTTAACGCTGAAATGTTATGTTTGTTTTAATGCTTTGTAGGCTAGGCGGACTGACTGCAAAAAGTACGAAAGTACATTTAATATGTGAGTGATTATATTATAGGGTTTTGATGAAGGTTTTAATATATATATGAATAGGTATGCAATAATTGTAACAGACGGGTATGGATTATAAGTGGAGATATGTCATCAATATGAATCAGTCCCAGGAAATTACTGAATATTGTTAAGAAATTTCTCAGACCACAAGAAGAGATGAGACATGACACTGGGTCCATGAGAATGAGCCAAGACGAGATTTTGACCATTTTGATCAGTACAAAGTTTTGGCCTTCCTATTTTTAATTTACTTTAATACTTTGCTTTCATTTCATTTCACAAATTTTTAGAACTAAAGAGTCTCAAGAGGCTTGCCACCGCTTAACCCTTCACAAAAAAAAAAATCACACAGGATCATTATCCGCATTTTCCGCATTTGTCTTGTGAGATCTTGTCCCATCCCTACCATTTATAAGGTTATATATGAAAGAAATAGGTTAAATCTATTGTCAAAAGCTTACAGAACTTTTCACCACAAATAGAACACCTTTTACAACTTGTGTCCTATTTACCCCATATAACTGGACCAGTGTTTGTACATAACACTTTGTAAATTAGACAGGCTCCCTATACGACGCCATATGCACATGTCCAGCTTTATGCAGTGCCCTGGACATTAACCTGCGTGTCCGTGTCTGGGTGAGTTGTACACACAGCCATAGTCTTTGAAAGGGACATGTCAGTGAATATATTGTGGCCCATGTCTTTGTGAGTCCATCTGTGTACACTGATGACTGTGCACGTCAAGGGCCCATATGCTCCCCTCACCACGCTCTCCTCTGCCCTGTCCTCGGACCTTCTACACTTGTGCACACTCGTCATCTTCAGTCGATTCCCATTGAGCTCTGCTTGAAAGGCAAATGACAGCTAGTTCATAACTTCCAAAGCTGATCAATAAGCACCTGGAAAGACTCAATCCATGTCTGAATCAGCCCTCACCTCAAGTATTTGTCAACCCGAATCTTCTTTATGGTTAGATGACCTGCTTATCAAGAGGACATGATCCTCATTTACTTATAAATTATCATGTCAGTGAAGAATGCTAGTTGGCATATTTTTCATGTGGTAATACAGGGTGTGCTCCATACATCCTCACTAAAATCAGTTGAATAGCATGAACATTTTGAACTTTGGAGATGTAGATGTGGGGTTGTTCAAACATGTGTGAATGAAATAAAATACAACTCCAGGTATATTTACACCAACATTCAGTAATATAGGGCCTTTAAAATAATGTATTAACTTAATATGTTTTATCATCAAATGTCTTCACTCTAAAAAACTTGTTCAGTCGACAGAATTTATTTTTTCTTTTGCTGTTGCTCTGATTATCTTGCTTTATGTGCAGTATTGTTAAAAGGCATGAGCTGCAACATATAAATGGCAAAATTAGCCATTAATTAGCAATATGAATTATTCATTCAACTTTCTATAGCTCAGATCTTATCATATTATACAGAAAATAGCAAGTTCTACAAGTGATCACTACAGAAATGCATACACAATAAAAACTGAGCCTCAAAATATATAGATTCAACTATCATTTATTAATCAATAAGTCGTCAAGGTAATTATCATGACAGTTAATACAATTATAAATGCAATTGTTTATCACATTTAATACAATTTGTTTGGGGATTTACATCTACTGGACATTTTAACAAACGTGAATGAGAAATAAGGAAGAAGTAATTTTCTTATGCATACATTGTTCGTAATGATAATATTGATACTTATAAACCAGGATCATATACTGCCCTTGCAAATATATTAGATTACTAGTCTCCTTATTCTGTATATTCATTTTTTGCATTTCTCAGTATTCACCCCTTCCGTCTCAGAGGTGTAGTACAGTCACAAAAACCTGTAGCCCTCCCCTTACATGTCCAAGGACACGAGACGGGAAAATCTTTGAGGGCCTTACCGAGAAAGCTGAGGGCCACAAACTATAGAGGAGAAGAAAAATGACAGTGTGTGTATGTGGGAGGGAGGCCGGCCAGGCGGTGGGGGGATGATAAATATCTGCTTACTTTTTCACTTAGCAGAAGAAGAAAGCCCTCCTCCCTGGCAGAGCTTGAAACAGAAGCTAGACTGTACGTCCAGTTTGGGGCCCTGCAGCTGTGGTTCCAACACTCCCCGGTACGCGCCACTCTCCCTGCCTTCCTCTTTCTGACGCTTTCTGCCTCGACCTCCTGTTCAAAGCGAAGTTGGCTCCTTATTTATGTGCAAATTTGCTCTTAGGCCCTACGAGGGTGGTGCGCATGCTGAATCTCTCCTTTCTGGGCTTTAGCAGATTATCCTGCTGCTCCCTTTGGTCCCCGTCGCCCTGAGCCCAGCTGCCCCGACCTTTTGTCATTGAGACTTTTCTCTTCTCGCCTTGGTGTCTTTCTCTCCTAAAGCACCCCTCCTTCCTCCATCCCTCCCTCTCCCAACACCCTTCCGTCCTCCGCCTTGTACCCCCTCCTTTCCAGTCCGCTTGCTCGCTCCAGGCCCGGGACTAGCCCTCTGTCCGGTCGTAGACACCACCATGAGGTCGTCATCTCCTCCCTTTCTTCGGTCTCCCCCCTTTCTCTCCTTCTTCTCCCCTCATTCTAACTTCTCTCCCCCTCACTCCCCTATCTCCCCCTTCCCCTCTCCTCTGTCTCACCCGGGACTATACCTCTATCCGGCTGCAGACACCACCGCTCGGCCGTCATCTCCTCCCCTCCTCCATCTTGTCCCTCTGCACTCCGTCCCTCTCCTCCGTCCCCTGCCTCTCCGCTCCCTCTCTCAAAGGGCCATTATATCGCTCTCTTCATGGACAAAGGACCCAGGGGAGGAGGGGGTGCTGGGGGGGCGCCGGTGTGGAGCATGGCTGGTGCGTAGCCGCTGCTCTCTGGTCCCTAATCGATGAAAGTGGCCCACGTGGAGCTCTGAAGGCTAATCGATAGACTTTCTTCACCCCCTCCCTTTTTTCTTTTTTCTTGACTGTCCGTTTTGTTGCTGACTCTGACAAAACGCCATGGCAGAGCAGAATAAGTGAAAGGGGGGAGAGGGGTGGGCTATGAAGGGACATCCCCCCAGTCACTGTCTCTGCGGGTCTCGGATACAAATACTATATACAGTATGTTTTTGTTTTTGTTGGTTAGGTGACAGAAAGTGCAAGCAATTGAAGTACTGGACATTGTATTACTATAATGCTCAAATTTCCTCAACAGTCATGTAAGGCAATATTGCATTTTTAGTCCGAGTGTGTAGCTATATGACATAACAAATCCTGATTTCTATTAAAACTTAGGCAGTTATAGATAAACACAATAACATTATATAGGCTCCTATAGTATTCAGAAATGAAGCAAATTTGAACAATCTTAAAACTGCTTTATTTTACATGGTATTCTCATATCATATATAGCGTAGCATTTAACTTTTACCTTAAATAAACAATTATATGTTCTCTACTGAGTCAATAATAGTCTCATTTTTAAACAGTATTTGATGCAAAACCTAAGAGCATCAGAACCACATTATGAGTTTTAATTCAATACAATTTTTATTAACAAAGTTTAATAATAATGACTCAGGCTTAGTAAGTACTTATTTAAAGGGTTAGAATTTGGAGCTAGAGTTATGATATTATGAAAATTTGTAAGTTTTGCTCTAAATAAATAAAAATATGTTCTAATACTGTGTCAGTTAAAGTCACTATTTTAAACAGAATAGATGTAAAACCTATTGAAACATCAGTGCCATGTTATAAATCTTAAGTAACTCATAATGAATAAATTTAATAATTATCCATGCTTAGTAATCATTTAAGGGGCTATTTAGGCACTGGGTATTTTGAAATCAAAATGATTAAATCTGAAACATTGTAATAAACGTGTTCTTTATGAATTAGATCTTTGTTTGCTTTATAAAGGCAATACAAGAATCACATTTTCTAACATGTACACGTCAAAACTAGCAATTTTTATGTCAAATACACTGATAACAGTACTAAAAAATTACAGTCTTTGTCATTTGACATTTGTGTCCATTCAAATTGAGAAAAAAAATTGTGCATTTGTCGATTTGTGCAAAGTAGACTTTTCCAATTTAGAAGACCATTGGCTTGACTTTATTAAGGCTGTTAAAACTGTATTCATTTTCAATTATATCAACGCTTGCTTTGTTCCAGTAAGTCAAATATAATTACGTGAACTGATTTTATAACCACATAAGTTTAATCTATCTGCCTATGGTCACGAAACTGTTGATTTTACCGCCCTGTCCCCACAGCATATGTTTGTGTGTGTTGTCTCATGTCCAGCAGCTTACAAAATGGCAATCTGATGAAACTGCGAGGATAAAACCAGCCGGGTGACCCACGTGTAGACCTCAACCGGATCACTCCTCCAGTCTTCTCTCTCTCCTCCTCTCTCCTCCTTCTCTCTTCTCCTCTCTCTCCCCTTCTCTCTCCCTTTTCCCCCCAAAACCGGATCACCTCCAGTCTTCTCTCTCTCTCCTCCTCTCTCCCCCTTCTCTCTTCTCCTCTTTCTCCCTTTTTCCCCCCCTTCACCTCTCTCCTCCCTCTCTTCCCCCTCTCTCGGACGCATTTGGCCCTATTCCACGGCTGCCTCCCCCCCACTGCGTTAGGGTGCTGAGCAAACACAGGGCTAAGGGTTGCCTCTGTCTCCGCCTCGGCTCTCCGTATGGGTGCTCTGGAGGATTTGGGGAGCTTGGAGCCGATAAGCCACTTCATTGTATTCCTCTCCATCCCTCCTCTCTCTCTCTCACCCCTCTGTCTGTGCCGTTCTCACACTGTCTCGCTCCATATAAAAGCAGTGTCATCACAGACGGACTACACATCTGTTTAGCATTTACAAGCACACATCAGCTGGCAAACAGGCAGATGCTTAAGTCGCGCAATCAGAGCCGTTTGTGTCATGGTGGATTTTCACTGAGAAACCAGAACTGTGGATGTAATCTGAAACAGAAGTGGTAGTATAATACAAAAGAGCGTATATATTATTAGACTTAGACAAACTTTATTGATCCACAGGGGAATTATTTGGGCACATCACAATATAATATAATCATAAAGAGCAAAGCTATAAATAATAATAATAAATAGCCAGAGACTGCTGTCAATAAGGCATAATTATCTACATGGATATGTACTTGTAAACATAAAATATAGAAATATAACACAAATTTATCTCAGTTATATAAGGAGAAACATTGCAAAGATGTAATAATGATTGACATGACATAGAGTTATCTATTACATAAGGGTAAGTTGTTGTATCATTATTCAAGTTACATTATTGTATAAAAAAAGGGCTGCATGAATTATGGAAAATATGTAATCATAATTTTTTTGACAAGTGTTGCATTTGAGATTCATAGTTTGTTTTAAATAGTAGGATTCTGTTCAAAGTTCATATTTTAAACAAACTGAATACAGTAATACAAGAATCACATTTTGTACACTACTAAACTACAGGGTTAGCAGTTTTTACGTTGTTTGTGAAAGAAATAGTGGTATTAAAAACTGCAGCCTTTCTGATTCCCTTTTGTCCAATTACAATTATGATTGGATTACAATTAATCCTGCAGCCGTGACGTAAAACGAATACTAGGTAGTTGAAACTAGACCTTTTTTGTTTTTATCACTGACTTCAATAAAGGTCATATAAGGACATTTTATATACTTTACTTAATATAGGCCTACTTTTACGCAAATTGTGCATAGTTACTGCTAATCAGGCATCAAATCTTCTGATGTAAAAATATGCAAATCCATATAGTACATTTTGTAGAGCTTACTGTATTTCATTTGGTCCCGTCACAATTAATCATCCATAATTTCTCAATGTTGAATGAATGAATGTCTACTTTAAAACATTGCAAATTTAAGCTCCACATTGTCCTTCTGCTTCTTTTTTAGTGATAAACTGTATACATATATTGTTAAGGGTGTGCAAAAATATTGAAATATATATCTAATTTTTTTTTTTTTTTTTTGGTGTGTGTCTCCGCTCTACAGTTTTCTTTATTTTGCCTTTGCATTTAGTGGAAGGAAACACTTTTTTAAATACGTCACTGTTTTGATGATTAAAATAGATATATCTCACACTTAACAGAGAAATACTGATGTTAAAATGCATTTGGTTCAGCATTATATCATGTGCAGATTACCTTTTATCACATGTATTGACATAGTGTTATAATATCGTATTGTGAGCCATCTATCGTGCATTGAATTCTGCGATTCCTAGCACACGTTTTTATATTGCAGTATCCCAAATTTCCAGCGTGCCCCTAATCAAGTCCTTCTGTTTCCATCAGTGATAAACACATTATAAAAATTGCTTCCATCCTCTTCCAGTCCCCTCCCAGTTCCACCTCCTCCTTTCTCTTCACACACCTGTCTAACTGGATATTTAACAGCTTTTTTTCCCCCTGCTCCCTGTAACCTTCCCAACAGCAACGCGCCGAGACAATTACGCTCAACTCTGTCACCAAAATGACAATCCAACTTCCTCTGCACTCCTCACCACCAGTGTTAATCTATGTGGTAATTGCTGCATCTTCACAGGCACTTTATTAGCCTCCTAACAAGCCCTTTTTTAATATATATAAATAGCAGCCAGTGACTATCTGGAGACATGTATTTTGTCAAGAAGTGGTGTAGTGAGGGTTTAGTTGGGAATAACTGGAGTTGGAAATGAGATATGTTAATATTTTATAGTATTTTCACATGAAACAGAAAATGCACACCAAAGTTCTTGTAGAGGTGCAAACGCAATATACTGTGGTCCAAAGCAAGAAAAAATATCTGACCTACTCTTTTTTGCCAAAACATTATTTCATTTTTTTTTTTAAAGCTTTTGGACCACTAAGTGTGCTCTGCATTGTTTCACTTTTATTTTGCAGTGTTTTGCCATAATAATTACAAGGTTGAAAATATATAATTTATTTTTGCTCATTAGTCCATTTGTAAAAAGTCCTAATATGATATCCTTGTTAAGCATTTTGTAATTTCTTTGCATCGTCGCAATAGACAAAGTCACATCTTTCCAAAATTGTGTTGTAAATGAGCAGTTCCAAAATAAATGTGGTACAGATTCAGGATTATTACTGCAGAATGATCAATTTACATTCAGGTCTATTTTAAATTTGGTTATGAAGTGTTTCACAGGGTCAAACTTATGAATGATTTTATATGAAATGTCTTGTTGATGAGAAAATATTTGTTGGGCAAGGACCACTTGATTCCAATTAACAACAACATGGGGTTTGATGATGATTTCATTTTGAAGTGTTCATATATTTTGTTATTCTTACTTGTTCTAGAGAGACATATTTTCCCACAATGTGTATCACTTAGTTTTGGGAGAAAAGATTAGTTGTGATGAGAGGAGCTAGTGTGGGGTAAAGGAGGATAGAATAACCCCAAAAAGACACATGTTTAGAAGGGGTGAGATGATGCCGCCCCAAAGGCAAACTGCTCCCATGGGTCTGTGTTTGTTGTGTCTGCTCCACGCTATTGTTTGGATGCCTATTAACCTCTCTGCCCCCGATGGCGAGAGCGGGAAAGGACGGCTGGATTCAAATTGACAGACATGGCCGCCGTGACACAGGAGGTGAGGAGTGGTGTAACAGGGGCTTAGGGGTAGACACAGGGAGCCTATAGCTGTCTGGCTAAATAAAGAAGCAAGGCCCAGGGGCTAAGGGGCATGTGCGGTGTTTTAGGTGGGAGGGGTTGGGGGTCCGGATGGCCAGAAGGGGGAGGAGATAGTCACAGCAAGATTTGAAGAATAACCCCCATGTGCACTAAAAGTTTGAATCTACTGTGAGGCTTAATTATTATTTAGTTTTGTTCAATTTCATTCTTAGAAAGTTATAACAGAATTCATCTATCTATCTGTCTATCTATCTATACATTGGTGGCAGATTGGTGGAGGACATCTCACATTGAGCATTTATTTTATAATCACATAATTTTCTTAGTCTATGATTTCCAGAAAAAAACTATTTCTATGAGAACCAGTGCTTTGTTTTTATTTACAATTAGAGAGTCTTGCGTTAGGCAATTGAAATGAAGATTTAGTAACAAAATTTGAAGCACAATATATAGCTCTAGACATATACTGAGATTAAAAATAATATTGAAACTACCTTATGCCTCTCACAATAGCAATAATGCAGGATATTCCCAGTAAACCACTTTAAATAGACAGTCTCTTTAACAGGCCTGTATTGCAGCAGATAAATAACAGGATGTACCTTTATTGGTCTATAATTTGCCATAGAAGTTACTTATTCATTCTGCTACAGCTCAAATCTTACCCAATATCTCTAGACTCTTACTAAGAAACTGTACACATGATAAATATTTAGCCCCAAAATATCTTGTCTGAACTTTCATATACTTAATACTAAGGTGATAGTAATTATCATAACAGGCCTATGTAACCTTTTGCTTTTTCAATTTTACTTCACTGAAATGTTGTTTGAGTTGTACAAACACCACAAACATAATCACCTCCCCATCTTTTCCACTGGACATGTGGTCATCAGGGGTCTTTGCAAGTGAAAGTCCCTCATGAATAAATGCTTTCGGGCCAGTGTGACACCACCTCACATCCCTGCGGGCCAAATCTCCCCTCTCTTTACATGGGGACACTCCATTTCCTCCGCGCGCTGGATTCCTCTTCTCCTGTGTCCGAGCATTAGCGGATTGGGTGAGCTAACCGCTAACCCCTCCAGGCTCTCACCTGCCCGCTACTCAAGAGTGAAACAACAAGCACCACCACACAGCGAGAGGGGGCAGGTGGAGCTGCCAGCCCAGGGAGGATGAACCGCGGGATTTGGAAGTCCTGTGGGTAAAGTGAAATAGCAGGAGATACTTGGAGAAAAGTTGTGTGGATCAGATGGAGCTGTCAAGCGGGGCGCGGAGATGAGAGAGCGTGCAGGGTGAGGGGTGAGTTTGGAGATGGGAGTCAGGCAGGGGAGCGGAGACAGGGAGAGCTTAGAGCCAGGATCAGGGCTGTTTTACAGGAAACTGTCAAAGGTAGAGAAAGAGTGCGACCGGAGAGTCAATGAGGTGAAGAAATGGAAAAGGTTTTAACGCCAAATAATTCCCACAAAGATTAAAGACTGAAAGTAGGTTAAACTTTTAAAATTTGGGTCGTTTTATTTTGTGTTGAAACAGATGCGCTTTTAAAGTCTCGTTTCTGTGCGTGTTGTGCAAGTTTTGTTTTCCAAAAAGACAGACTTTAAATAAAAAGAAATATCAAGTTCTTGCACTGTGGATACATAGGTACGTTATTATATGCAACTAACAGCTCTTACTCAATTTTTTGTTTTTGATTGCAGAATTTCCCTCTGTATTACACAACATTGGCTTTTTTGAGCTTTATTACATGTTTGAATGTGGTCATCTCATCAAAAGCATACTCGGAGTTGTAGAGATTGGGAATTCTAGTGCTGAACTTATCCAAATGATACTAATGAAGGTGTACGGAGTTTAAAAAGGCAGTGGAGCACTTTCTGTATTACCACATGACAGCCTAAATATGCAGAATTTGTGTTAAACTTGTTTGAATGAAAGAAAACACATGTATGTTTATGATGAGGACGAAACTATAACATACATCTGAAAATAGCATAATACAGGCCCTTTAATCACTTCACTTATCTTTTCCTTATCCTATAGAGTTTCCATTGTATGTCTTCATTTTTTTGTTTTAATTGCCCGAAAATACCTTAAAATACATGCATTCTCACTGTGAGTGTGGTTGCCTCTCCACATACTTATCTTGGTGGCGTCTTATGCTTGTTTTTATAGAAATAGCCAAGTCTGAGTCCATATTGTGACACATTCCAGGCAGAGCAATAACTTCTCCATGGAGAGAAGCAGCGAGCGCACTCCCACCAGAAAAGTTACACAGTGCACCTTTAATGAACTGTTCAAAAGAGCCGTCTCACTCACGAATCCCACATCACTACTGTAGCACCGAATAGTATTTTCAGATCATAAACTTTCCTCGTGTACAAATCGATGGTACAATTGCACATGACATACGAGCAGTGTTTAATGCGTCCTCTTGCGTCGGGGCCCGTCTTGTCCTGGGAGCCTGGGAAACTGCTGTTAAATTACGCAGAAAGAGGGAGCGGGCCCCTGTCACACCGCGCTGGGGCCCCATGCAGAGTGCAGTGGATGGACATGGCAGTGGCCCGTCCCCCCCGGAGAGCTGTGTCAGACCTTATGACCATTGTTCAACCGCACACACAAACACACACACACTGGCTCCAAGACGAGAGGGAGAGTATAGGAAAAGCAAGCCAGGGACAAGTGCTCTTTCTCTGGTCCTTCGCTTCACTTGGAGGTCCCTGATACTGTCCGCC
>KN506194.1:46358-80081 GCA_000787155.1 Scartelaos histophorus
ATATTCTCTCTCCTCTCTCTCTCTCTCTCTCCATCTTTGCCTTGTATTATGAAAAAAGCAAACACGATTATTTTTGATTTCCCGTTTGCCGGAGCAGTACATTTGGCCCACCCCTCTCTCCCCCGACCTCCTTGATTGAGGGCTAATGAAAAAGCTGTCCTGAGCGTCTCTCCCTCCCTGTATCCATTAAGAATAATTAGACGGGAACAATTTTGATGCCTGTAACCTCGGCGAGTGTAGCTAATGGCGTTATAAATTGCTGCTTGTCCTGGGCCCTGCAAGCATTGGCGCGCGGTATTGGTGGTTGGCGGTAGGAACGGTGGAGGTTGAGGGGGTGAGAGAGAGAAAGAAGAGAGAGGAGGGGAGGGGGGGCAGACGCTTAATTCAAAAGCACTCTGTCAACAGCGCTGATTTGTGTGGTTAATGAGAGCGTTTAAAACAACAGGGTGGGCTCATGCATCCTAATGGCCGTGGCAGGAGCGGGTTCGATAAAGAGGCTTGTCCACCATAATTAGCTACGACATACGCCCAGGATTAAGAGACAGGAGGATGAACGCGCCCCGGACCCACGTTAAAAAAAGAGCTCCCTCGCTCCTCTGACCGCTGTGTGAGCGTGACAGCCGCGTGTAGCTGTGATCCGTGATTCAGGTCTTACAAATTGACTTGTCTTTTTGTAAGTTAGTGCTGGAGAAGTTCTGTGTATGTGCGATATAAAGGAGATCAGAGGCTATAAAGGCCAGTGGCTGCAGGGATTCTTGTTTTATCCGCACTTTCTCTCTCCTCCAACAACTCCAGACAGTGTTTTATACTCATCTCTGCTACCGTATTTGCTTAGGCCAGTCTTCGGCTATTTTCTGTTGGACTTTTTCTTGAATGGGCTATCGGCTTTAAATCTCCAGCACAGGCTGATATTGTGTTTTGGTCAACCTGCTGCATAAATAATACACACAAAGCTTTATTTGAACTCTTTAATAAGAAGAGATAGCTGCACAAAATGACTTCACAGCTCTCTGAAAGGTTTACATTTAAAAAAAAAGACTTGCAAGGAGTTTGCAGTGGACTTAAGTTACATAATTTGACTAAAATAATCATAATCAGCACTATATATCTTCCCAAAAATATCGCCGGTAAGTTACCTGTGGTTGGACTTTGGTTATTCAAGTGACCAAACCTTTTGTCCATAGCATCCGCATTGCAACAGTTCAGAAAGTTGGTGGTTCATACTGTAACTGCAGAATGTAAGTAGTGATGCTAATATATTATTAATATCTACATTGTTCCTTTCATAGCTTGTTTTAAACATAGCTCTATACTAAAATCAGTTTAACAACCACAATAACAGCTAAACTATTGTTTATGAATGTACATTTTGACTTATCTCCACTAGCCAAAAGCATGCATGTGTATCAGGGCAGTTTTTCACCCCATCAAATTTACCTGGCCAGTCAAAAATACAAGCTTCTCCAATACTTTCCAAAGATGTGCAGTCTGAGGACAGATATCGGCTTCCAAATATTGGTTCTGTCAATATAAATTGAGTTACTGGTCATAGTCGTCCAGAAAGTCTTGTAATGTTTATTTAAACAAAGCTGTTCTGTAGCTACTTGAGAAATAAATAACACCTTTTTAGTTTCTGATATAATTTAATATCAGGTATCTGCAAATACATGAAGCTATAGTATCAGAATCTATCTTAATTGAAAAAGCTGGATCAGTGCATCTCTATAAGTGACCCAAGCCAAGACAGAAATTGATTTAGTTGCACTGCAGTTGTCAAAAACACATAATCGTAAACCGTAAGCATTTTAACTTAAGATCTGCATCAATTTCCACCCTCTATCCTTTATTATTGCTGTTGTTTTCTGAACCCTAATGTGTCATCCGGAGCACTGTGTGTCTGTGTGTAATGGATGGTCCAGGAGAGACCGACACAGCCCCACTCTAAAAGGCCCTCAGCCCCCTGTAAATGCATCCTGACAAGATTCATTGAGCTCTGCAGATTGTAAACTGAAACCATAGTCTTCCAATGCACATAGACACCAGCGTTGGGAAGTAAGTGAATACATGTACCAAATATATGTATTATGCTTATTCTAGTTCTGATACAGTTACTCTTTCATGGCGGTACTTCGTCTTATAATTTTGGATTTGAACTGTATATTTTTATTTAGTTTAGTTAATGCCCAGCAGTTTGGTGAAATGCTGCAACAGAAGCATTAAAAAGATTATAGATCATACAAAACCGAGCAGCCCGTATGGTGTCCTGTGACTTTAGAACAAGCACCAGAGTCATGCTTTAGAAATGAAAGTGATTATCAGAGCAGGATAGATTATTTTACTCATTACTATCTTTTGTAAAAAATGTTCTGACAGCAAAACATCCACACATTCTTTATCAAAATCTCTCATTTAGTCATGAAAAACACAATTACAGACAACCTACAGACAACAGGAACCTACTTCTAGATGAATCACGGTAAATTTAGTAGAGGATAAAAGAAAAAGATTTAAATTATTCCTGAAACAATTCTTGGCATCAAATATATGTTGAGCTTTTATGAATGGACTGGATTGGATACGGCCTAGGGATTATATATGCACTGGAAATATATTATCTTTATATTACTTGAAAGGTATTTATTGGCTTTGTATTAATGAACTGTATATGGAAGATTTTACTATTTGAAATGTATATTTATCCATTTTGTATTGTATCCATTTTTGCATTATTATCCTATTTGGACCCCTTGAAGAATAATGTTGGCTTGTCTGCACTAATGGAAATCTTATCAATAAAATAAATGAATAAATGCATAACAGCAAAAATAAACTTACAGTTACATGTCTTCTTTCAGCACTATAATATTATGCAATTAGACTTAAAAGTATTCCAAGTATTCAGATTCAATTCAGGTGTTCAATATTCTGTAACTAAATACATTTTCCAAGTATTCTTCCCATCACACCCATAGACACTAACACAGAGCAAACACTGTACTACTGACCATCCTAAATGTATGCAAACTTATACCCAAACACTCATATGCATAAAAATACTGTGTCCTTAAGTTAAAGTCCAGCATGCCCCTCTCTCTTCTCGCTTTCTCTTTCTCACTCCATCCCTCCCTCTCTCACTGTGGTTGTCTTGTACCACGTGCTTGGTCCAACACAAATGACTTGATGGGCAGTTAAATGCAGGGGTCGGGGGTTAAATGAACACCGTTGTTTATGAGGATGCGCCGTGAATCCATTTGCATTCTAATATTGGCTCTATTCTGAAAGACACGCACACACACACAAACACACACACACATTCAGGGCCAGTTATGGGCAAATGGGGGGAGAGAGGAGGAGCAGAGATGACTGGTGGACGGCTTGTTTTAAAATCCCATTATCAAGTTATTTATGGAATTCATGGCCCTACAACCCCCGTGACCTTGTTTTGTTAAACATGAACCAGACACGATTTCGGCACATGGCGCTGCCTATTAGCGTTTGTTTTCAATAGCCTTAAAATGTCAGCAACTTCAATCACCCCTTGGGCAGCGGTGTACTTGTGTGTTTTGGCCCTCATCAAATAGACGCGCTCTGCATACACACACATTCACACGTACAGTGAAGTGAAGGGAGGCCGTATGCACACTCATGGATTCACTGACATGGGGTGTGTGCAAGTACACATCAGTAATAGTGCAATCAAATCTGAGGTCCACGATGGCGTGTACTGTGGGGCAGTTTTTCACCAGTTACCAACAGGCTCACCCGACAGTATCAACTAAGCAGATGTGCATCACCTTCCTAAAATAATGGCCTAAGTCACTTTTTGCCTTAAGTTTACTTAGGCAAAAAAATGCCATAATTTCAATTTTGGGGGGAGTTTTTTGTGTTTCCTGAAAAACCTGAAAAATTGACTTATGCGATTATTTTAGGAAGGTGTCGATATTTAAAGCGGCATTGCGTAACTTTTCTCTTTGAGGGTTTTCTTCATGGAGATGTTTTTGCTTTGTCTGGAATGTTTCACAGTATGGCATTAAACCTTTTTATTTTGTTGGCGACCAGACCAAGTTACAGGTCAGATCAGTGGAGAGGCGACCTCCCTCACAGTCAGAATGCTTTCTAGGCATTTTTGAACAATAATAACACCTGTAAATGAATAAATGTAAGGTAGAGCTGTTTAATGTCACACTGTGGAACATTACAGGTAGAGCAGTGACATATCCAGAAAAACGAGAAGGTGACGGACCCCCAACCAAAAAGTTACAGTGCACCTTTAACAAATAAAAGTTAAATAACACAATAAAATTTTCTGTGGTCATAGCCATTAGGCCTGTCATGATAATTAATATATAGACTTAGCATTCAAGTTATCGTATTATTGTTCACATTTGAGCTCTGAAACTATATATATCAAGGCTCAATATTTATTTTGTGTACAATTTCTTCCTAAAAGTGGGTAGATTTAGGTTACGTTTACAATAATATTTTAGCTGAGGTTGAATAAGTATCTTTATAATAATTGCTGATTCATTCTGTTGCAGCTCAGGCCTTTTGAATGATACTGCCTGTTTAAAAATGGTTTCCTGGGATTATCTTACATCACTGTACATATAGTAGTTTCAGTATTATAATTTTTCACAATATAGCAATATATCATGCTTCAGAATGTGCGGTGACAGATCTAATCATGGTACTG
The DNA here is from genome assembly GCA_000787155.1 of Scartelaos histophorus. NCBI lineage: Eukaryota > Metazoa > Chordata > Actinopteri > Gobiiformes > Gobiidae > Scartelaos > Scartelaos histophorus. The sequence continues at coordinate 51,052 of KN506194.1, forward strand.
GTCTTTTTATCTTTTTTTAATACAAATATTTACAAGTTCATATAAAATGATGTATGCAGTGATTAATAAAATGTTAATAATACGATCATTTCATAATTACAGTGTTCTTTTCTTGGCATCTTACTTACAACTGTTTGACTGTGCTTGGGCAGTGGAAAGGTTCTGGTTTTATTATATGAATTTAGCAGGGAGATTTGGAGCCTTTTATCTGGGTCAAAAGTGAAATGAAAAATGAAAAATCACTTTTTTATTGTATTTTTAAGACTGTAAGGGAGTACTTGTGTGAAAAACAGTGTAAGCAGTTCATGAATTTGAATGACATTTTGTTAAATATGAAGCAAGAGAATTTTCAGTTCTTGAAAATGTACAAACATTTTCAGTTCTTGTATGACGTGAACTGAGGAACTATGATGCATGTTTGTTTTATCAACTTAATAATTTAGTACTTAACCCTGAGGGGGGAAATGCACACTATAGTGTATGAAAAACAACTGTTTTGAAAACAGAACAAAGCTTTTCATTTGTTTGGCCATTTTTGGTTTTGCAGACCTGAGTGAAAGCATCTTTGAATAATCCTACTGAATGTTTACCTAAAATGACTTTCAGTCCTGACAGCTTAAACACAAGCGTGAGGCGTCCATGTTTAAACAAGGGCATCAGGGTAAAGAGGTGTGTGGATTTGCATGGCTCTCCCAGTCTGTGCGACCATGACTAGACATAAGTATTGGGTTCAATTTCAACAAACACAAATACAGACAGGAGTAATGGTCTGGTGTGTGTGTGTGTGTGCGTGCGCATGCGCGTGCGCGTGCGCGTGTGTGTGTGGTTGTGTTTTGTTTGGTGCTGTGCTGTTAGGATACTTGTACTAGAGCTGAAATGTATGTAAATGTATGTAGCAGACACAGGGACATGACATGTTGGACATCTGATGTTATGATCAAAGTATGTATGATATGCACATAGAAGTGAATCCATGAATGTGCATACAGATTTGTCCTTATAGCTTTGTATTATCATATGGGCTATTTGTTGTCATTATGAATACAAGAAGAGGTATTAATGTTTGTCAGGAACAGATGTCGCATCTCTTCATAACACTCCTCGCTTTGGAGAGTTTAGTTTATTGTCACCACACTAAACAAATTTCAAACTTCAGGTAAACCCGTAACTGTCGATATACTCGCAGTTTTTCAAAGTAGTGATTCCAATACATAACAAAATTGATTTGGAGTTTGCAAAATTTTGACTCCTAATCCAATCAGAAGTTGAATTAAAGCTGTAATAAAGGAGTGTGGCTAGCAGGACAAATAGCTGCCAGTACATTTTAAAATCAAACATGCTTTAATAAAGCTTACAACTTTTCTAATTCTTTATTTTAAGTCCATCAAAAGCTGTCTTACAGTTGTTCAACATTTTATCAATTCATAATCTCTCTCTTGTTATTTGAAAACTAAGCAACGCTGCTGGCAGTCTGAAAGTATTTGAAGAGGGCAAAGTAAATCCAGCCACAGACTGCCCCTGTGTGTTTTCCATTATTCAGCGAGGCCCCAGCTGTGGGGCATACAAGATTAAATCCCCTCTCGCTGCATATGCCAGCTAAAAGAGTTGAACGCTGGTGTGGGCCCAGCCACCAGGCACAAACTGTCCACAACAACAAGACTAAAGCCCCCTGCGCTCTTCCACACTCAAGCCTTTTGAGCAGATCAAACCAGCCCCATTACCATTAGTGATCAGATGTGGCAGCTATAGGTTTGCCACAGGCCAAACATGTCTGCTCAATGTCAATCCATTTCTTATTGGCGAAAATATAATTAAGGGTGGTGGAAGTGAATGAGTTATCCTTGAGTTTGTGTGCTCCATGCAGCCTTGGTAATGAACCACTAAATTAATAACACACTCAAACATGAGTCTACTTTCATCCACTTACAAAATGGAAGAAAAGAGAAGTCAACACTTCTGCTGTGTTTTAAGTTTGGATTGATTCATATAATGCCCACGCTAAATTGTTGAAAAAGTACAATTATTATTGTAAACATGACCAGCCATCTTTTCAATGAACAGTTTAACACATTTAGCAGCAAATCTCCATGAATCTGTTCATTTTCTGTGGTGTTTATTGATTGGGAATTGTTAGTTAACTGGCTCCAATATATGTTCCTTGTGACTGTATAGTCTGAGCATCCATCACCGCACTGTAGAATAGTTATTATTACTATTTTCCTAATGAGCCGAGTTATAAGTTTATTAAAGGTCTTATATTAATTGACTCTCATGAGCTTAATCTTATAATGGTATTACCTCCTCAGAAACATACCTGGAGTTGTGTTTTGTTTCATTCACACATGTTTGAATAATACTTTGTCTGCATCTCAAAAGCTCAAAGTGCTCTGTTCCACATTGTGCTGTCCTGTAGTGATAGGTTTTAAGCAACAGCCACCTTTTACTTTTAGTTCATTGGCAATTCCAGTGTAAAATTTAATCATCCAAATGATTGTGCAGGGATTGTTGTGTTAATTGTGTGTTAAACAGGTGTGAATGAATCAAAACACAACTCCTGGTATGTTTGTGATGAAGAAACAACTTTACAACATTGATCAGAACATAGCGTAATATTGACCCTTTAACTATGTCGTATTTGCTTTTGCTTTATCATTTTAACATCTTGTGAGACAGAGTACTGAAATGTTTGTACGGATGGCAGCTGGTTCCTCCGTCTCCACCTCTGGGGACTGTGTGTGCATGTGCTGGGGGTGGCACTGCCCGCTGTAGTCCCTGGTGTAGTGTTGGCCCCAGGCAGCACAAGGTAACATCAAACAATCCCTCTCTTTATGACTTATTTATTTATCACGCTCCAAACTCCTTCTTCAGCATGGCCCTTGTGCATTCGTCATCAGCGCCGGTTTGTTTTTTCGTCGCCATTGCTGGAGCTCCTTCCCTGGTGGCGGGCGCAGGAGTCGAGGGAAAGGTGGGGGGTCTGCGTTACTCCAACTCTGGGACCCCCTCCGAGTCTCTTTGCTCCCACCTCCGCTGTGTTCAAAAGAATACATGCAGAAACCTCCCTCGTCGCACCCTAACTACCATCCCAGCGCGGGCACAGACACAGAAGCGTATAAAAGTGAGTAGGGGAGAGGGTAGATTGGTGCTGTCACTGTGGATGGCAGTGGATTTGAGGAGACGGGGTTCCTGGGAGAGTTTCACATGAGACACGTTCAAATGTATAGATGTAACAGAGGGGTGGGAAGTGTAATGTGGAGAGATGAAAAGAAGCAGATACGATGGAAAACTGAGCATTTGTGGTACCGGTAGCTTTTAAGGCACCGGGAGCGATCTACATTTGTGTGTATCTATGTCGTTCTGTGGAAATACTGTATGTTTGGGGTGCTTTTCAGTAGATTTTTATCAGATATTGGTGTCGCTATTGAAAGTTTTGAATGATTGGATATCAGCTTACAAGATATTGGTTCAGCTGATATCCCATTTTGGGCTATAAAGTGGTGTAATAAGGCCAATATCATCCCAACATTCTTATACTAAAAAATGCATTTTAACAAAGATGTAGTTTCAACACATTTGGATTTTTTATTTTACTTTATGTTGTTTGTGTTTAAAGGAAATAAATGCTATTTTCAGTCTGCCCTGTTGGTTGATATCAGGTATTGGCAGATAAAATATCAACATCGGTATCAGAGCAGAAAAAGCTGGATAGGTACATCCCCACTGGACCTTCTCCTGACACTTAATTTCTGGCTGTGTAAATACATTTTTTTAATCAATATTCTTAATTTTTGATGGTGACTATTCATGAACTGCTGAATGTCACGTAGTAACAAACTGATCAGTGCAACTACAAGCTTATTGCGTGTCAGTGCATCTATTTTATTTCAAGACTTCCATACTTCAGATGCTTTTTCAAAAAGCAAGTAATTATATTCATAGTGTTGACTTCATAAATAACAACAATTTACATAAAACAATGGTACAAAAAGAAAGAGTTGAGTTCACAAAGTTAAATCATCAAATACGACTAAATACCAAAACTACTGTCCACTGATTGCAGGATTTTACAGCTTAATGGTTTGAGTTTTTTTAAGTTCTTTTTTCTTTTCAATTACTTTCCCACAAGTTATGAAGTTGCCAAGGCTAAAACAGAAATAATTATAAACTTTCCTTTACTCGGACCTCATTGGAACAGTTTTAACATAACTACATCTGCTATATCTACAAAGTACATCTGTGTCTGACTTGGACTGTTTTAGTTCTGCACTCGCTCTGCTGCATTTGCAATTCTTGATTAGTCACCTCTCTGGCACTTCTCCCTTTGTAAAGGCACAACTCCCCGAGACAATCAGGGCTCCCACCTCCTTTACCTGTGATGAATCGCATTACTGTGGTCCGAGAGGCGAGCCAGCCCCAGGGTGAAGAATCACCCAGCTAAAGGAGGAGGACGGAAAGCAGCATGGCAGAGTACTTTGTCCCAACACCTCCCCTCTCTCCTTCTGTCCCCTCCCTCTGTCTCTTCTCTCTCCCTCCCTCTGTCCCCTCCCTACCTCTGTCCCTTCCCACCCTCTGTCCCCTTCCTCCAAATGAATATCCAAGCCTGTCCTCCACAAAGTGCATTAGGCACCCAGAGTCATTAGTACAAATGGGCCCATGGTACTTGTGTGTACCCGTGTAGTGGGAGGGGCTTCAGGCAGATGATGCGCGCCTCCTGCCTATTGTTTAGTGTGCCCACCTAAGCCCATCCTCATGCACACATGCACCCAGCCCAGCTCCAATTGTGCACCTCTCCCCTTCTCTTTCCCCCTCTCCCTCTGCACCCCTCCATTCCTGTGGAGAAGACAGGGTGCCCCCTGCCCCTTGTTCTCTCCTGCTGGGATGGGGAAGTGCATCCTCATTTAATAATGTATCAGAAGGAAGACAGGCAAAGAGAGAGAGCTCTGACCCAGACCAATACAGCCTCTCCATTATTTAACATTAACAGACACCTTCCAGCTCATTTCAGACTCAATATTTAATATAGTACCAGGGGAGGGGCTCTGCTCCAATACACACCCACTTTATATTGTCACTTTGTGTGATAAAACATTACGTAAAAACATACTTAACTCTTATTATGGCTTCCCAGAAGGACTGACCAAATATAAAATACTCTTTGAGTAATATCAGTGATACACAGCTGGGTGATTAGGCCTATGGTTCTGGCCTTAGGGGTTAGGCTGATACAGTACGTCTCACTGGGAGGGCCTGGGCAGACGTGCACTTTCATTGAAAAGCTGGCTTCTGATTTGTTGACATGTTCCACAGGGGCCAGTGGCCTCACACACCTTTAGTCCTTCATCTGCCACAGGATCATCAGTACCCAGGTCAAAGGGCAGCTGTCCATGTGAAGAGAGAGAGAGAAAGAGAAAAAGAAAGGGCTATGGTCAGGTCCTCCTCTGTGTCTGATTCTTCCATAATCCTTAATTATCAACTTTTGTTGACCATTTTATCCATATTGACTTTAAACCATGAATGGTTTTGGTTATTGTGAATGATGGAAAATACTCTGCTACAGAATATTATATTATTCTGTTGCTTAATCATACTGCAGCGATTAAAGTTTTATTAATACATCAAATTCTTGTCTGCTTCTTATGTATGTGAAATAATATTTTTAGTTACTGATGATTCAGTTATTCAATTACATTTTTTACACAACCAAATAATGTTTTTAAATGGGTTTAGGTATAAACCCGGTTGACATATGGCACTATTTTACTCACACAGGGCCATACAGACAAACTTAGTGGACCCACAGACTAACTTGTACAAGTCTCCTTCTCTCTCTCTCATGACCTGATTTTATGCTTATTGTTTACTCCATTAAGCTCCTATTGATTACAGCGTGAAGGCAGCTAAAACCACAGCCTTGTTTGCTTCTCACTGAACGTGGGTTACTAATATATTCATTTGTGAGCAAACTGCAAGGCGACACAAACAAATCAATAGAAGGTGTGTGTGAAACTTTGAGCGCTGCTAGGTGCGGTTCACAACTTGGGGAGGCAGCATCACCTTTTCTACCAAATAAAAAAAAAAGAAGTTTGCACCTTTTGAGAAATGTGTTTAGCAGTGGGCCTAATTCCTATTAAATATTTATCGCAAATCCAGCTGACTTTTTTATTATCGGAAGCATTGCATTCTTAATTACGTGTCATATGACGGTGCTGTGTGCTTGGCTGTCTACAGTTGAGTTCTGGCAGTGTACAGTAAGGGCGTAGCTGCATATTTATGAGTCTTTAAGTGGATGCTCCTATTCACACACTGTATATTTGTTCTTTAATCACGGCCTGCTATTGTGACGTGTGGGGCAGTGTTTGGCTGTAGACCGGTGGCTTTTAACATGGCGTATATGTCACGGTTGTGTATCATTAAGCGAGAGTGGAGGAAAGGGAAGGACGCAGGCTCTTTATATGCAAATGTCTGGCCCCGGCGTGTCAGGCCTCACCTCTGTACCTCTGACAACAGAAGGTGAGAGGAGGGAATGGGTGGAGAGGTGGGGAGGAGGTACTGCAGCACAGCTTAGAGGTGCAGTCTATTGTTGGGTGATTGTAACGGTAAATCACAAATCAAATCAGCACAATTCTGCCAGCGTGCAAAAATATGGGTGTCAGTAGTGGGTGCTAAGTAAGGGCGGAAATAAGCCAAAATAAGTGAAGCAACAAAAAAGAAAAAAATATAAAAGCAAATTATTATATTAGGCTAATAATGTTAACAATAATATAATAATGTAATAATATAACTTAAAGGTGTACTATTTAACTTCTCTGGTGCATGGTGTGTCACTTGCTTATCTCCATGGTGATTGAGAAATAATAAAAATATATTTGTCAGTAGTCTGTGCTATGCTAGGGTTGAAATAAGACTCTACATGATTCTAAAAGCAAATAATTATTTCCAAAACAAAACAGTAGGGTTGCTTTGGTGGTTGTTTTTGCCTTTAGTTAAGAAGCATAGACAATACAGATAAATGGACAAACCTAACCCGCTCGCCGCCAGTTCGAAATAGGAAGTGAGCATGGCCGTGCTTCCAGCTCCATTGACTTCCTGTAATGAGCCTTGTCATTTTGGTCTTAAAATGTCCGTATTAACTCGCGCTACATGATCCTGTTTTTTATTTAACTATTTTGTCTGTAAGTAAATCCCTCCTATAACTGCTAGCCTTGTGAGCTTCATTTGACTGGAGCCTATCACTATGGGTGACGTCACACTCCGTTAGTCCACTTCTTTATACAGTCATGATATGATTAGTATTTTACCCTGTTTGTAATAATATAGCTTAAAGGTGTACTATGTAATTCCTCTGGTTACCACAGCATTTGACAAGTTTAATGTTATTCTGGGTGACCTTCCAGTAGAGCTGTAAAATTAATTGAGATACAGAATTGCAATTTGAATGGACACAAATAGTAAATTGCAAAGGCTGCAATTTTTGAAATACAATAATTTCAATAAATATCCTGCCTTATGTTGTATAAAAATACTAACCCTGTAGTTTAGAGCTGTACAACATCATTCTTAAAATACACGTGATTCTCTTTAACATAATCCTTATTAAAAATCATGCAGGCCTAGATTTCAGCAAAGCATTAACATCTCCCTGACAAGGAAGTGGCAATTCCTCTACCACAAATGTGACCACAAAAGGCACCATTAAAAGACGTCAGTGGTCACTTTGGGATCAAAACTTCACTGACTTCATAAACCTTTTTAAAGTGCAGTGTATTAATATGAAGATACATTCAAATGATGTTTTCTTTCCCTTTCTCTTTTTACTTGATAAAGCATTAACCCCCATAATTCCTGTTTGGAATTCTAGTCCTGTAAATGTCAGCATATCTATTTACTTGTATGTAATCTCAAAAGGGGCAATCAATCAGGCTTTTTGAATCTTGCCCCTCCCTTGGAATAGGTCATATGTAAAAATCAGTTATAAAGCAATACATACTGAAAACTTGTTAGGGGGATGGTGGTTCCTTTTGCTTTTTATAATATTCACTTACAATATTTAATTCATTCCTTTGTCCCAACCAGTTTTATGTAAATGCCCTTTGTTGTAATTAGTCCCAGTTTAGGGGCTGATCCACCTGGCTGTAACATGTGTCTGGATAGATTCCATCAGTAGTGGACAGTCTCACATTAAAATGCATGTCCAGTGCCCACATGCTGCCCTCCCTCCCTCCCTCCCTCTCTCCACACATATATGTAAGTAAACATGTCCACCGCTGCCTTTGCAAAGGTCAAACACAGGCTCTGAGGGCTGTGAGCCGGCGGAGCTCTTCCTCTTTCTTTGTGTGTGGGAACAAGAACCGTGAAAGCAATTATGATTTTGATTGGACGATATGACTGATTTGGGAATTCTCTTTTCTAATCAACTTGTGTTTTACCTTGGAATTATGTGAATTTAGCAACAAAAAAAACCCATCCAATTTTTTCAACTTTTAAGAACAAGACTTTGTGATGATGATCAGTTAATTGAGGTAATTCAAAGTCACAACCATAAACTGTATATAAATGGACATAGCTAACCCGGTAACGCAATGTTCCAAATAGTGAACATGGGGGCGCTTCTGGCTCCATTGATTCTGGGTCCAATTGACTTCACATTTAAAAAAATATGGCCTCTCTTCCTGTAATTGCTGCTGTCAGGCTCATTATTTTGGTCTTAAACTGTTTTTATTAACCTGCTCTATATGTCCCTGGTGTTTTTATTTAGCTATTTTGTTCTTAAATAAATTAATGTTTCTAATATGGAACTCAGCTCCAAATTCACTCCTGTCACTATGTAACTGGAGCCCAATGTTATGGGTGATGTCACACTCTCTTAGTCCACTACTTAAAAAGTCTATGATCAAAACACATTCCAAAAGCTTTTGTCATTCACTCAAATTATTATTTACAGAAGGCTGCTGGTTGGTTATTTATTGGAAAAAGAGTCAGCAATAATCCCACTAATATGGAAACTCATTTGTGATTTTGAACTTTTGGAGAGTTTCTGGCTTTGTGGATGCTCAAAATGAGAACTTAAATTTAAAGAAGGGGTATTATGATCTTAAAGGGTATGAATTCTCCAAAAGCAACATTTTCAACAATTTTTCTTTTTTCATTTATTAATTTTAACTATTAAAATCTCCAAAATGTAAAACTATAATAACAAACTCAATAAAACTTCAGTTCCAGGATGAAGCCAACACCAAATTTTTGCTGCAAGTTTATCTAGTTCAGTCACTACATCGAACCCACAACTACATTGCCTATGGCCTACCTTAACGCTGCAGAGTGCTTACTTTCACCTGCACTATCCGTATCCCCTGTCTCTTTAGCTCTCTCTTTTTAACTCCTGAACCTCTCTTGTATCTGTGCTAGAACATAATGGCCAAATAGTGCTTATACATTATAGAGTTATTCCACACAGTGACAAAGCTCCCCCGGCAGTGTCATTTTTCAGCTTGTGTAAAAATCACTTTGTCAGGAGCCATATAAATTACCTGACCAGCTCTACCTCTCTGGCTGCTCCCTGGGTTCCCTATTTCTAGAAGGGGATGTAATATGACTTCACGGCACACTTTCGCTTTCAGGCTCTGGTCTTGTGCTTGCGCGAATTTTCTCTTTCTGTCAAAAGAATTCCCCACAGTCCAGGAAATATCGCGGCTTCATAAATTGACGACAATGATGGCTGTCGTTGCAGATGGCGGACATAAACAAAAGGGGAGAGAGAAAAAGTCCATTAAAAAATTAAGCTGGCGTATTGCGTGGCCCCCGTGTTTGTGTTTGGTTGGAATTTATGACCATAGTGCGCGGAGCGTGGCTTTTCCATTGCTCCCAACAAGGCTCTTGCGGAGAGTCAAAGCTGTTAGCGTGGACCCTCTAATTATTTAATGCACTGCCACTTTTGTTTACATTGTTTTCCATGTTGAATGATTGCAGGCTTTATATAAGGGCTAAGGACTTCCACAGAGACAGGACCAATTGAAAAGTGTCAACCAAGTGAGGTGTGGCGCAAGGCTTTCACTGCCCTTCCTAAATATTGCGTAATACATGGATGAAGGTTACAATTTGTCATTATAATAGCTTGGATTTTTGAGTTATTTTCTTCTGGCCGCGAAATAATAATAATACTTTTTTTAAATCACTTAATTGGTCGTCTTAACAGTAGGTGATAAACCTCTAACCCTTGCCTTAATGGTATTACATGCATTAAACTGTTTTTCCACAATGTTTTCACGCATTTTCCTCTTAATTTAATTTAGATTCTCAGATGATAATGCAATGTAGTTCTCAAGCTTTCCACACCGAGTACCTCTTATAAAAAATATTTGGTCTTCCAGTTTCCTGCAGATCTTTAACAGGGCTATTCCAGATCTAAATGAAACCTGATTTAGCTCTGAAGGAGAACTACACAAAAGATCAGGCAATCCTGGACTCAAAGAAAGTAGAAAATTTGGAAATAATAATGCTATGTGGGTGAAGTGTCTTGCCAAAGGACACAATGTCAGTAGGCTCCCATCCAAGTACTAACTAGGCCCAGCCCTGCTTAGCTTCTGGGACAGGGAACTACCTCCAGACAGCATCTTTTCTCATCCATTTGGCATTACAATTGTTAGTTTTTCTTCTCTATTTAAGTCCAGGTGCAGTGTGGTTTGCTACCACATAATTCTCCCTGTATTCATTGTCTTAGGTATTAGGTCCATAGTTGTTGTTTTATAATCAATTGCCAATTTCACCCTCAGTGTAAAAAAAGATCCAGAATGCTGTTTCTTTAAACAATTTTTTTGAATATTACCATCTATTCTGTTTACAGTCTACCTCAAAGTCTATGGCCTATTTCAATAAACACATGCACGGTGATCCATCATGCTCTTCCATAATTCAAATGTTAGCTTGTAATGCAAATTGTGCTAATATGATTGTCTTTACACTTATTCAAACCACAACCTTCTGGTATAATGTCATTTAAGGACAAGCGAGGCCGCCCCATCCATCTCCAGCAGCGCAGACCCAACTGTTGACAGTATTGTAAATCTGACACACAAACAGTTTGCTAGACCTCGACCTTTACTTAGCTCACTTCCTTATTCTTGTGTCACTGCCCACCACCGCTACCATTCCTCTCTTCCCCATAGACTCCATTCCATATAATTAAAGACACTCAAATCAAATGGGCCCCACGGACTCTAGTGGATTTCAGCAGGGTAGATGCTAGCGTAGGTGTGTTACATTGGTTCTTCCTCATCCCGCCCCCACCCCTTCCCCCGAGCTAGAGTGCCCCACAGTGGATCAATATCATCTCCGTTATTAATATCAAAAGCACATTACTTTGTTTTGCGTCTGGCAGCGGTCCAGAGCGGCGTAGAGGCCCTGTCCCCAGCGGCGGTCGCTTCCTTCCTCCTCTCCACTCCAACCCTCGCTGGCCATTTACCAGGACTATAATTTACTTTGGTGAGTTTTTAGGGTATTGTTTTGTCAGGGCCAATCAGGGCTGAGTAACAAATGATCTCGATGGAGTGGTGGCTTGCCTGGCTCTCCTATGCGCCCCTCCTTTCCACTCCGTAAGTGACACACGTGGTCAAATCCGTTTTTTTGAAAGTTTCACGTCAATTGCGTTTGTCCTTGACTACAGGAAAAGCTGTGGGAGAAGGAGGGGGGTGGTCAGGGCTCTTCGCTGGGGGAGGGACAGGCGGGTGGCAGGGTTAAACCGGACCAAGTGTGCCATTGGCCCCTCCCGGCTGGCTCGTCAGGGTGAGGTAACAACAAAAACAAGCATCCCCGCCGTCGGAATTAGACATGACGGTCTCTCTAATTGGCCCATTGAATTAAAGGGCCATGGAGGAGCTCGCGGCTAGAAACAAAAAATATTGACCACTTAAAGGAAGAGAGGGGAATTGATTTTCAGGAGGACGGCGGAGCTTTACTTCATCCTGCTGCGCTGCTCAGTCTACAAAGGGAGGGCTGTACGCAGGCATAGAGCTCCATGCACCAACTATGTTCACTTCACTTGCAGTATTCACTCTACTTACAGACCTGACTGACTAGTCTGATCAAAGTGAATATGCCCTTTAAAGATGCACTTTGTAACTTTTCTAGTGGAGGGTCTGCCACCTGCCTCTCTCCATGGAGATGTTATTATTTTGTCTGGGTTGTCCTGGTATGGCATTACTCAATAATATGAGTTTTTATTGACTTAAAAACTTACATTCTTACTGTGGGTGGGCTCTCCTCTACACAGATCAGACATGTACCTTGGCCATCACCTGCTGTCTTCGTAGAGATAAAGTGTACTTTGGGGCATTGCAGGCAATATCTCCATGGAGATTAGCAGGTGATGGACCCTCAACCAGAAAAATTACAGTGTTCCTGAGTGTGGTCTATTGTTTCTATATCTCCTTTTCACCTTACTTCAAGAACATGTAAAAACAAATATACCAATATAATAACATTTCTCATATTTTCAGTCACTTGTTAGACTTTTACTTTATTCACCTTATTCCAGAATTTGCCATGGGCGCTGCCATTGTTATTCGGGTTGTATTATTTTGCATGGGGCTGCTGATCTTGACAGCAAATAAGTTCTATTCAGACTACAAAGCCGTTTTAAAGCCTCCCAGAGAATTGGTGTATTGCTGATTTGTTGGTGCAAATGAACATTGAACTTTTTACACAAATCAACCTACTTATATCATATTGTAGTGAAACTTTTCTCAAATTCTCCATCCCAACTTAACCGGAAAAGCAACCTCAACAACTGTGAATAAGGTCAATAATGGACAATATAAATACAAATAGCCTACAAGAAAAAAGTAGTTTGTTTCATTGTCAAAATGCTGTTACTCTGTTCAGTATTCATGTCTGATGAAACTACTTGCAAGTAGTGTGGCAGTATGAATTGTTTTGTATCTTACATCACTGCCAATCTATCAAACCTGAATGACATGAGTACCTTTTTAACTCTACTAAGCTAACCTCCAAAGGCACCCCAAAATGACTCCTGATGGTGCTATATTACATTAACATTTGAAGGGTACCCAGGAGCCAAATTCTGTGACGTTTACCCTAACCTTAACCTTCACTATCATCATCTTTACCTTATATCAGTAAAGAGCCTGCTTTAAGTCAGTGATCCAAATAAAGTAAATGAATGCATTCCTGTTCGCACATTCACAGGTCCCTATGCAAATTCACCTTAAAGAGGAAGACTTGAGCCCATTAGCGTGTCTGATCCTGGCATCACTTCATGTTTGTATTGCTGAGCGTATGCAGACGTGTCCGCCGGTGGGTGACGACCTGTGTGTTTGTGTGAGACTTTGCATCGGGGGGCTATTGTCTCATGTCTGCTGAACTTGTACCATCTCCTCCTCCCTGCCATTTGGCCTCTGACAGTACGCGCTCACAGCTTGGTTCTCGCTCCATATTGATGTCGCGCTCCAGGAGGCTGCTGCAGGGGTGCCATTGTAGCGGGCGCTAATTTATGCTCCTTTCTGGGCACCCAACGCCAGGTACAAGCAAAACATCGCAGCATGGGTAAACACTCAGGTACACTTCCCCTTTTCTCCGCGATAAAAAAACACCAAAGTGCAAACGAGAATCAATGGAATTAAACAGACGTGAGCCCCTCGCTACAAAAGGAGAAAACAAGTCACCTGTATTAGGGTGAGATAGCCGGAGGCGATCCAGCGTCACGGCGGGGGAGACAGCGGAGAGGTGGTGAGCGTCAGAGCTGTAACACAACGAAAAACACAAAGTAAGTAATTTTTCCTGGCTTAACCTCCAGCTATACAGCGGTGCTACAGTACATGGGCCCACGGGGATCCAGAAATACTTTGAAGCGATAAAGATGTTTGCGAGGAGTTGACGGCGGTGACAGATTGTTTGCTGGAAGCCATTCACAATTCAAGATAAGGATGTGAGTGGAAACTTAAGGCTTAATTTTGACAAATGCAGAAATGTCATTGAACTTATGCTGGAACTTTTAGTCATATCTTTTTGATTAGGCATTGCTTAAAACTCTACATGTCAAGCTACGTAAATGAATGATATGAAAGAAAGCCAAATGGCAGGAAGGAGGAGATGGTTCAAGTTCATAGGGTGTTCGAATGCCTTTTGGACATTTCAGACGTTGCGTGCGTAAATTTGAGAGGGTTTTGGCGTACAAGGGTTTAGACACACAAGGATGAGTCATGCCCAAGGACTCAACAACACTCTACACTAGTGAGAGCTGAGATTGAGCCACGATTCCCCACAATACCCCTAGGTCAGCTGGTTTGGAACCCTGACTGTCAAGTATATATCATAGATCCTTAGACTGGTAAAATTGGCAGATAACATCATAGGTGTGTCCACTCTGACTGCCCCACAGACCATCTTTGAACAGTCTTTGATCTTCAGAGAGATGTTCTGAAGATCATCAGTGTGCATGACACACAGTATGAGCTCCTGCAGTCTGGGAGGAGATACAGGGCTCCTATATGCAAAAATAACAATTATAATATCCCAGTCCATATGTCCATAGTCTGAGTGATTGTGTATTGTCCAGTTTGCATGTTTTTCTTCTGTTATGTCATGTTATGTCTGTAGGTTATGTTAATGCTACCTCTGCTCCGAGCCAAATATCTCCACGAGAAGATAGAATAAATGAAAATCTAAGCCTAACCTGAATGTGATCTGAATTTTAGATAAACAATCATGAAACCAATGAATGCAATACCAAACTATTTACTACTGTCTTGTATTTAATTAGCAGTTACTTCATCTTAACCTGCAATAACAGCTTCCAACCATCTTCTGACTTGGTGTCTGTGGAGCTGAGTAGAAGTGGAGGTGAGGGCGGCAGGTGGAGCGGCCCGCAGGTGGTTGCTGCCGTGCCATGTTGCGGTGTTTGACATGAGCGTAACGTGTCAATCAATGGTTTCCTCGGAGCCTCTCCTATGGGGCCTTGTGTTATCGATTTCAGAGTGTGTAAGAGTGCCAGGGGGTCTGTGCAGGCATCGCAGCACTCACAAAGATCTGTGAAATAAGCTGCTCACCGCTCACTGGCCCTGGTGCTAAAAGGGCATTATTAAAAGTATGAATGTAGCTTCAAATTTAGCAAATGGACATTTACTGTGCATGGCATGACATTTGTGTGGAAACTATTAATCTCATTGCTGTAGTGGCAGGAATAATTGAAAACTAAATAGGGAATTTTAAAAGTGCGCCATGAAATATCTGAGACCTTCTTGTCTTCATGAGGATGTTGTCACTTTGCCAGGAAAGTTCCATAGTTTTGCATTAAATGCATCTGTCTCCAGGCAGATGAGATGAGGTATTAATGGACAAAGGTCAGATCCAGACAAAGCATTAGCATCTCCATTTAGACAAGGCCCTTAGCCAGATAAGTTACAGCAGTTTGTGGTGCAGTTTGTAAGTTCACAAAACATATTTGGAGTTGTGTTTTCTTTCATTAACACATGTTTAACACACAGACCCTGCATAATTAAGTTCTTCTCTCAGTGAGAAAACGCTGTTCCTCCTTATGATGTCATGAGATAATACAGGAAGTGCTCTACTGCATTTTTAAACTCCATACATCTTCACTAGAATAATTTGAATAATTTCAGATGGAATTACCATTCTCTACTGAACAAAATGTAGCTGTTAACTTGAATACTACTCCCACATGACATCACAAGGTGGAACAGAGTATTTTGAGCTTTGGAGATGTTGACATTGAGGAGGTAACATTATAACATAACTGAAAGCTCACAAGAGTCAGTATTGCGTAATATAGGACTTTTAAGTCATTAAGGAAGTCATTGTTATCACTGCTCCTGATTATGTCTTAAAACTGTGTATGTCTTTGCTCTTTCAAATGTAAAAATGTCTTAATCCAGACTACAACCTGACTACAAACCTCCACCTTTTTAAAACTGTAGCTAATACACACACTGTAGCTTTACTAAATGCCCCATGACTCCCAAAAGATCACTTTGCTTCACTCATCTGGACTCCTCAAGGATTTGGCACTGGCTTCATTGTTCCACCGTTTTATTAATTGCTCCTCCATCCCTTCCATGTCTTTATTTAATTTATATGTCTCCCTTTGAGTGACTGAGTACTTCCCCTAAACCCTCTTTAAATATGGCTTCACTCTCTTCGGCAGTTCATAGGCCCACTGCTTCTCATTAACCCTGTGAGGACAAATCATTATCGGCATGTTAAATCATATCTCCATCTGAGGCCAACGCGTACAGCAAATGAGCAAGACAATAAATCTATCAGGGAGAAAGCTTTGAATCATAGCTGTTGTGCTGTCTGCTGTTTCTAAATAAAGAAGACATATTGATTAGAGATAAATTGGTGCTCACACATAAGGTGACTCAAGAGTTGGTCTAGACTGGGTTAAGAGTGTTTCAGCAGGGGATAAGTGCTCACAAGCTTAACTCAAAAGAACAATATACTGCTCCATATATTCCTAGAATTTCACCGTTTGTGTTATCTTTGCCCGATCTTCTTCAGCAGTACAGCCATCAGCTGCCTCATCTTCTTTATCTCCTCTACTTTAAAGGTGCACTGTGTAAGTTTTTGGTTGGGGGTACGTCACTTGCTTGTTTCTATGGATGTGTCACTGCTCTGCCTAGAATGTTCCACGGTATGACTTTAAACAGCTCTACTTTACAGTTATTCAGTTACAAGATACCTAGAAAAACAGGCTGTGTATGGGGTCGCCTCTCCACAGATCTGACCTGTAACTTTGTCTAGTTTGATCTCCATGAAGATAGAAAGGTACTGTCCATACTGTGAAACATTCCAGACAAAGCAATGACATCTCCATGAAGAAAAGCATTTGAACTGCCACCACCAAAAAAGTTACACATTGCACTTTAACACTTGTGGAAATATTCAGCAATTACTGGACTGTGACTCTGGAAAGGCACACTGAAAGAAGCTGAGTGTTACCAGTCAGAGAAGAATGCTGCTCACATTAGAATTAATCACTGCAGTGCACAATTGCCTCTACAAGTAAAGGTTTCCAAGCAAAAGAGCATAAAATAGACTGTCACATTACCAAATCAAAATAATACCCAGCCATGTGAGTAGTAAAGGAGCAGCTTTGTTGTGTCTGAACACAAGGCGTGTTGGCTTCTTTCAAGTCCTCACTTTTATGGCCAACAGTCTTTGATTGTGCTCAGAGACTTTGGAAAGAGCGGAGTATCGGAGGATGCCTTCGCTGCTGTGATGTGCCTGTTTGAATGGGTGATGAGTCAAAGTGTTGTTCTGACTGTGGCATTAGCATACTAAGCATGTTTGTGTGCTGGCTACAGTGTGGTGTAGCTAACAAGAAGTAGAGCAATGAAGCAAAGTGGGGTCACTCATATTGTTATGCAGTGGCCAGGCTCCTCTTTACTTTTATCTCAGCCAGTCTCTTTTACTCTCTTTCTTCCCCTGCTCTTTCTCCTTGCACTAGATCTGCAGCAGCCTGTGCCTGTGCTCTGTGGGGGAAGATGTATGCCGGTGCCCAGGTGGAGAGGGGGGAAATCGATAGTGGAGCTGTTTGAAGTTTTCTGAAAGACTTCCCAGGGAAGACGCTCTTGTCAGGGTGATAGATAAAGCTTGTGCCTCAGTCAGCCCCGGCAAGAGGCGGCCAGCGTAGAGGAGAGCGCCTCACCTTTTTAAGTGGGGCCCTAATAATAAAACAGCATGAATAAAACATCCTGGCTGAAGCACGCGCTGCATTAGCGCTGCCGTCCTGTTATAAATGATACCGGTGGCCCTGGCGCCATTTGGGTAAAAGCCCACAGCACCACTTTAAAAGAGGGCCACGCGCACCGATGGAGAGGGAGATAGATTGATATGTGTGTTCCTCACTTATTTATTTATATGTTATAGAGCTGCAGGAAGAATGAGGAGAATTAGTAAGTTTTAGTGCTCACAGTGACTTATGACTTTAGAGCTGGTGTGATCAGCGCTGTGAGGTCATTATGTGCCGTTTCTCATCCCGAGTGACCTAAAAAAGTACCCTCACAAACACTTACAGCCCTTACTGCTCTAACAGGGACTGTGGCCTTCTTCAGGATTACTTCCATAAATGCCTCAAGATTGTAAAAGCATTAAGACATTGACCAGTGCCTCAGAGTAAAGCAAATAAAACATATTGCAAGACTGTAAATAGTTGTGTTGTAGATACTTTCATAGTTTCACTTCTATAGTGTTTCACAGTTTAACCTTCTCTACATAACAATGTCAATACCTTGGCAAAGTGCAGAAACTGTTGTTGCAAGGCTGCACAAATTCATCAACACAAGCTTCAGGAAAGTCCTGGAGGCAGAAGGCTACGGGAGCTTGGGAGGGACATAAATCTCCCTGCACGGCTGCCCTGACCTCGTTTGTTTGGCCCTGACCACTGCTCTACATTTTTTTCTAGTCTTTGGACGCTCCTCTTGCCACAGGCTTCTTGACCAAGCAAAAGTATTCTCCTGACCAAAGCTAAGCAGGGTCAAGTGGAATGTCGCGAGGGGTCAGAGGCTCTCAATAGCCCCCTCCGGCCTGCAAAACCTCGACCTCTGACCCCGGCCGTGTCCAAAGCCTTCAGAGAGAGTTGGAAGCAGAGGTCAGCCATAGCCACCTCCGCGTTCACCTCCACTGGACAGGTGTCAGAGGATATAGGCCCAGTCTGAAGGTTAAAGGTCACCGTGCGGTAGGGGGTGGCTTTAATGTGTTGTATCGGTCCGTGATGGGCCATTTGGGGAGTTGCAGGAGATGCTATTGATGCAGAGGTGTCAGGTGCAGAGACTGGAAGAGGTTCGCTTATCGTCTGTTTAGAATTACATGGCTTCTGCAGTTCCTATAGATTCAAGGGCCATTTGGGCTTTTGTGTAGTTAGATGCTTTAAAATTTAGGCCAACAGTATTTTATTTATATCCAAACCACCATTACAGCTATGATTTTTTTTTTTTTAATGTGTGTGCAATATTGAAGGACATATACTTTTTTGGTAGCTTTTTTCTTTGTGTCAACTTTATGATGTGAAATGCAGCCAAAAATGTACACATTTCATAAAGGGCTTTTGTTTATCTTTACACTTATGTCTAAACGTTATAGATTGTTTTCTGCACTAGCACCATCGTGTAACTTTCTGGGTGAGGGCCTGCCACCTGCTTGTCTGTGATGATGTTATTGCTTTGTCTGAAATATTCCACAGCATGCCATTAAATGTGTCCATCTTGCATTCATTCAATTAAAGTTTTTTATTGCTCACAAATACCTCGATTGACATGCATTCGTACTGTGAGTCGTGTCACCTCTTCATAGATCTGGTCTGTAACTTAGCTTGGTGCTATTACATGCTTGTTTTTATGGAAATTGTTTATGGCAAATTCCAAAAAGCAGTGAGCTTACCCTCCACCAGAAAAGTTACACAGTCCACCTTTAAAAATACAGAGCCCTTTTTACCGTCAATTGTTACAGGAAGTATCGCATACTGTCTGACTATACAACATTTCCCCCTCTCTCTTTTGAATACATCTAACCGCAGAGTTGTAAACACCTCTAAGTTGCTTTACCCTTCACTAGGACTTGGTGAAGGACGTTGAGCACATCTCCAGAGAACAGCGAGCACAGCTGGATGGCGTAGCGTGGCGTGCCGTGGGGAGACGCGTATTTAAACGTGACAGGATCCCACTGAGACAATCACACGAGAACGGGACTGCTTATTTGTTTAGCATCGCCGAGATAAATAACAACATTCCAACTAAAGCCCTGCTCTCCCTCTGTCTCCCAGTCTCCTCCCTGCTCAGATCTCCCTGACAGTTATTTGTATCTTTGTAGCTGCCTGTGTCTACCTGTCTACAGCTCCGCACACAGCCAGGGGCGAGCTGTGTGCGCACCGCTGGATGAATGGTAATCCGGGCTCATCGCACTGTTCCGAAGCCTTCCCCGCACTTGTGTCAAATAAAAAACATGTTACGGCAAATTGTTTTTCAGCTGTTTAAAGGAGAGTGGTGTATGTAAATGACCGCGAGGCGTCACCGCTCAGGATGGAGCATGGCAGATACACACTTCCTTTTCAGTGTAACAGTTGTTTACTGTTTTTTAATGTACTTTTTTCCTTTTTCTAAATTCACAACTTGATGGAACTTCATAGAAACTCATCTGGGACTAAACAGAACATAAATAAGTACAACAATCTGTGATTTGTGGGAGAACCTAATTGCATTAATTTGTGTAAGATTAGGGATAAGATCATTTCATTGTCATGAAGCACACTGAATTGTAACATTTGAAGTTTTTTATACATTTTGCCACTCACCCACTTTAGCTTTCCTCTGTAGTTCTGACAGAATACTGGTATGAAAGTGTTATGTTCATGAGTGTTGGTGGTGGTCGGAGCAGCCAGTGGTGCAGATTGGATTGTTTCTGTCAGTCTGTCTCAAGGCAGATGTGACCACAGTATATTACCACAGAGAATGAGATGAATGATTACGACAAGAAATTGACCATTATTGTCTTTCATATCTGTCTGTTGGGAGTAGCAAACAAAGCTGAAATCCAAGTTTTGTTTTGTTTTTTTACTCTAATTAATCTGTTATTAGTTAATTTATCTTTTGCTATATATTTCCTAATGGTACCATATTACACACAATTGATTCTTGGGTTTTTATTCACATTGGAATGTTCTTACCTCCTCAAAAACATACCTGGATTTGTGGTTTTGGTTGGTGGTCCTGTTTGAGTCACTCTGCAATATCACTCTGTCTACATCTCCAAAGCTTGAAATGCTGTTCCACCATGTGATGTCATCAAGCATTAGTTGTTAAGTTAACAGCTATTTACCTGTAGAGCTGCTCAATGCCACGTCTGAAATTATCCAAATGATTTTAATGAAGGTGTTTACAGTTTAAAACTACAGTGGACATCTTTTATTAACATGACATCGCAAGGTGGAACAGGGTGTTTTCGATATAACACAACTCCAGGTATGTTTTTGAGGAAACATAATAACATTGATACTATCACCTTCATACTCATGATAATAAAAAGAAAATAATACTTAAAATCACATTATCATCATAAAATGTACAGTACATTACACACTATTGACCAGATACCATATTAGTGCTTCCATAA
Organism: Scartelaos histophorus; assembly: GCA_000787155.1. Lineage (NCBI taxonomy): Eukaryota > Metazoa > Chordata > Actinopteri > Gobiiformes > Gobiidae > Scartelaos > Scartelaos histophorus. The sequence continues at coordinate 72,187 of KN506194.1, forward strand.
TGGTCTGAGAATAAGCTCCTTGTGTCATTTTTATTATTTTTTTTTACTTGTTAGAATGACGCATTGGACAGTGTTTCTAAACAGACCACCATTACCCAGTGTGTGCATGAGATCATCAGCTGGGCCCATTGATCAGCTTTAAACCTTTCACAATGAGAGGAGGGTATGTGGAGATTTATGGAGACCTCCCGAGGAGCACTGGATTCATCACTGCTTCACTCCTCTACTACATTAACAACACGCACGCAACAGCCTTTAATTGTTGTTCATTAACCGGTAGTGGCTAGAATTAATGGAGCTTTAGCTGACAGGTTCTATGTTTACTTAAAGCCCGGGCGATCACTATGTCCTCTACTGTTTTACTGTGAGTGGACTCCCTCAATACAAATCTAACTGGTATTTACAAATGAGCTTTTATTAACCAAAAGACATTGATGAAAGCTGGGGGTGGGGATAACAGAATATTGACACTTTGCAGCTTATGCTAATTGAAAGCACTACTCTGTCTGCAGCGCTGTTACTCAAGTTAGACCTTAATTTGAGTTTTATTTTAACATAACTTGGCTAGAAAAAAGGAGTTGGAACTTAGTTGGAACTACAACACACAAGCTGATTTGTATTTTTTAAAGAAGTCTCTCAAACGTATTATTACAGTCACAAGATAGATTTTAATTTTTTTTAGTTAGTCACTCTCACTTTTTGGTCAGTCAAACACCTAAACAGGACCATGAATACTTGTATTGACCATACACTCCTGGAAATGTGTTGTTTAAATTCATTTTGTACTTTTTCTTGGCAGTTATTGCTAATGTGTGCCTTTTGTCACCTTGGTAATATTTAGTGCTGTACTGTGGAACATTCCAGGCAACATTTCCATGGAAAGAAGCTATAATAAAAAAGTTCCACCGTTGCAAGGAGCACATCTCTAAAATGTTTTTTATGATTGTGCTTAGATCCTATGTTATTCACAATTGATTCGTATGAGCTTTAAGTCGAGTTATAGTGTTGTTACAGTATCAAAAACATACCGGGAGTTGTAGTTTCAATGCACATGTTTGAGTAATTCTTTTATTAGTCTGTCTACAGGTGGAAGAGTGTTTTCTGTTTGAGAGAAGATCTCACCCTACATATCGACACCTTCCTGAAATAATCGCAAGTCATTTTTTCAGGTTTTTCAGGAAACACAAAAAACTCCCCCCAAAATTGAAATTATGGCATAAATTGTGGCAAAGTAAATTTAGGCAAAAAGTGACTTAGGCGATTATTTTAAGAAGGTGACGATATGCAGGCTTTGTGCATTAAACATGTGTGACTGAAATAAAACACAACTCCAGGTTTGTTTGTGTTGAGGAAACAACATTATAACATAGATCAGAATGTAGCGTAATATGGGCCCTTTAAATTCTAAAAATGCCACCCTCTGTCTGCCTGCATTGACCAGTACACGCGCCCTTTCTCCTGCAGCGCCCCTTATTGCAGGTTGCCACTTGTAATGGTGCTTGAGAGTGAATGAGGGTTTGACAGGGGATAGCTCGCCCGTATTGCTCCAGGTTGTGTAATTAAATTTACAGATGAAATAACAGACCAGCAGAGGGCCAGTGCCACAAAACGCTGAGCTGCACTTTTCACCACACACTCTCCCTTCACACACACCTTAATAATGCCCCTCACACAACAGAAGCAGCCGGGATAAAATAGCAATGGGCCCATAGGTGGCAGCGTCCAGGCGATGGAGCTCTGGAAATTTATGAAGTTATTGATTGACTTGTACCACTAACCTTCAAACAACGCGTAAAGGTTTGAAAATAATACACAAAAAAACCACCAATCTTCATTTTTTAAATTGTTTTTTTCCCCCTCTCTACCAAATATTAATCTCCTAATTTTTAATTTTTAATCCAGACAGAACGGGGAAATAAATGCCTCTGTCCGACTGGCAGTGGTAAATAATTAAAATTGAAAATTGATTGTTTGCACCACGGCCTGGATTTATGGGATAGGGGCCCCAGCGCATTCTCGGGGGACCCACTCTCACGTCTGCACGGCGCTGCCCCGTTCTCGTGCGCTAAGCATTTTTTCACATTATTCTCCACCTAATATGCTAAGGAGCGTGAGCCGGGATGAAAATGGCGGCGAGGGGAGGGAGAGATGCCATGGAGGTATACGCTTTGTTAGAGGATCACTATAGCATTTTATTTCTTTTCTCAGAAATCAATGAATTGGAACTGTCCCCCCTTCCCCGTTTGCCAGCCCTAATATTTATTTCAATGTCCTGTCAATACATATAACAAGGTTAGTTTTATAACGGTTTATCCAGGGAATTCGATTGGGGGGAAGTTGTATTTGTTATGCCCGATTAAAAAGAGGCGATCGATGCACGTATAGCACCCCCCCTTCCTCCTCCTTTTCAAAGCTCCATCTCAGAACCTTCTTTCACCAAGCTTTTCTAACCATCAACAAACTGGGAATTTATATCAGATAATACACCACTGGAGGGTGAAGTACTCAGTTTGTTACTTAAAGGTGCATTGTGTAACTTTTCTGAATGTAGGGTTTGCTACCTACATGTCTCCATGGTGATGTTATTGCTTTCCTTGGACTGTTCCATGATACATTAAACTTATCCCTCCAGCATTTATTCATTACAGGTGTTTCTATTGATCAAAAATACAATAATTCCCTCTGTGAATAGTAGTGACTCCACAGATCTGACCTGTGACGTAGTGTGTATACTGGAACATTCTAGACAAAGAAATAACATTTTCATGCAGACAAGCAGGTGGCGGACACTTCACTAGAAATGTTACACAGTGCGCTTTTAATTACAAGTACAGATAGTGGAGCAAAAAATACTCACATATACTCGCTTACTCATCACATGTAAAAAAAAATAATAAAAAATTCTTAATTAAAAGTATTAAAATGTACTTAAAGAGTAAAAGTGGAGCTTGATGTAATAAAGCTCCAAATGTATTTATTTAGATTTTTTTTGTGATGAATTTTTCCAAGCTTTTTTCTTTTGTTTATTTTTGTTTGCTTATATTACAAACCTTTATATTAAAAACCTCAACTCACACACACAATAATAAAAAAATCCTTTTACTTTTCCAGTTCCAGTTCAAATGGAGTGAAGTAAAATGCATCCAGTAACTTTTTGGTTGGAGGTCCGTCACCTGCTTGTTTCTTTGGATATGTCACTGCTCTGTATGGAATGTTCCACAGCATGACAGCTCTACCTTACATTTATTCTATTAAATATAGATGATGAATATCTCCATGGAGAAAAGCATTTGACAGACCCTATGTACGAAGTTACATAGTGCGTCTTTAAGTACAGCGCTTACTTTTACTCGAGTCCCTTCCACCACAGCTCTCAATGCAAAGCCCCGCCTCCCATCGCTGCGGTTACAAACGGAGAAAACCTCACCTCCCGACTGTGGTGGCCCGTCGCGTCAGCCCCTTTTGACTAATGAACGCAGCGAAACAAATAATGGGGCTGTGGTCAAATTAATGAGCTAAGAAATGTGGCGCGAGCTCTGATCATCTTTTACAGTGCTGACCGGCTCTGGGGCTGTGGCTGTGTGGGTGTTCGGGCTAATGATCATTCACTTCATGGGACATCTACATCAACTGTTATCCATCAAATCACCTGTGGCTTTCCGACGCCATGCTGTTTTTCTTTGATAAGGGAATGTAATCAAGGAAACTGGCCTCAACTCTTACTATATTACACAAAATTGAGAGCTTTAAATAGTGTTATAATGTTGCCTCATCAGAATCATACTTGGAGTTATGTTTGTTTCATTCACGCATGTTTGAGCAACCCTTTATAAGTCTGGCTACATGTTAAAAGCGTAAAATGATCTTTTCCACCTTGTGATGTCATGAAGCAGTAGTTTACATGTTAAAAACTACCTTTTACTTTTTGTTTAGTATAGACTGGCAATTCCAGGGTTGAAATTATCCAAATGATTTTAGTGAAGGTGTATCAACTTTAAAAACACAGTAGAGCACTTCCTGTATCACCACATGACTTCACAAAATGGAACAAAAAAAAAAAATCCTAAATATGCATGGTTTGTGTTGTTTGTTACTCATGCGTGAATGAAACAAAGCAGAACTCCAGTTATGTTTGTGATGAGGAAACATTATAATAGCTCAGAAAATAGCGTAATATATGTGCCCTTTAAATGCCAATACTACAAATAATTAATACTAGGAAAAACATTTATAGACAGAAAGTTGTATTATTGTATTGTAGTATTGTATTGTAGTAGTTTATGAAGGGTATGTATGTCATTGAGGCGAAGAATGGAGTTGTTTGAGATGCTTTTTCCCACAAAGACTTACAAACTGTCACTGTATATTGATTATTGTATTGCTTATTAATAACAAAATATTAAAATCTATAATCATACGTATTTGCCAGCTGCTGTACCTTTATTGCTGGGCCCACTCTAACCTGCAACTTCTGTTCTTCCACTTTGTTGAACGATGGAGTTGAGTTGAGTTGTCCTTCAGCGTGCCACCTTGTAGCGCTGCTCTCGAAGCCCTGCGCTGGCACAAATTCAAATGCGTTCATCTCTGTGGTTGCTGGCAGTGAACAGAGAGATAACCTCAGTGGTTGTATGTTAATAATTAAAAGACAGTGGTATGAAGTGGTGCAGCGCTCGGTTATTTATGAGGCAGCCACGCTCAGTGATTGTGTTGGAACCAGCCGGGTCCTTGATCCTTGACATAAGGGTTTGTATTCCAGGGCATATTTGAATATCAATGCAGAGACATGATCACCCCACTGGCACAGCCCAACCTCACAAGAGCAACTCACCCTCCCCACACACTCCTACACTACGCACATCCACACGCACGCACACACACACATATACACCAGCTGAAGGCCTGGTTAGTCTGAGAGCTGAAATATCATACATTACTATGCTGGTAGATAACATTGTGTACCGTAAGCTACTTTTACTATGTTGTTGTGTTTTTTTAATGCAGTATTCCTTTACAAACTTTACTTTAAGTTGTGTTGCGCTCTCCTGGTAGCTTTGATACAAATTTTGGCCATGCAGGTAACTTTATGACGGACTTTTTGGAGACTTTCTGACCGCCAGGTTTCCAGCAATAGTTCATGGAAAGTTTGAGTCAAAGGGATGAGCTTGCGTCAAGACAAGATGGCATATTCAAGATGGATATTCAGCATGGTGCGGTGGCATAGCGACGAGCAAGGTCTGTAAGGTCTGTAGTTCAATTCCTGGACTTTGTGAGGCCTTCCTATGCCAAAAAACATCATCTCCTCATATAATTGAATTCTTTTAGGCTGAGAACTTCAAGTATATCTGTTGGAACTGAACACAAAATGAATGCAACTAAAATAAAATGTGTGCCTTTTGTCTGTACAGAATTGGCAAAAATCCTCCCGCGCACCCATCCTAACCCAGTATCAAAACGTAAAAATCCAGCTTTTTCAATTTTGATACCATTTTCGGTATTGTAGCTTTAATTTTTAATCTTTATCTGCTAATACCTGATATCAGTACTCACATACAGGCTGAAAACAGCATTTATTACCTTAAAACAAAAATAAGATCAGATCAAACTGATTAATGTGCTATGTAGCTGTTCTTTATCCCTCAAGAAACTATAGAACGACTTTGTATAAACCTTATGAGACTTTCTTGGCCGACTCCAACCATTAAATAGTCTTATGGCTTCAGTTTATGTGTCAAACCAAGATATATGCTACAGCAATATTCACAAGCCAATATTGATTCAGGGTTTTTTTTCACTATCAGTGCCGATATCCGATACCAGTATTTTATCGGTGCATCCCTACTCCCTGCTCCTGTTTGTCAGTAACAATAGTTGCAGAGGACAAGTATACCTTAGCTTATTAAACCTGATTTGAACATTCTTTGTCCTTGATTCCCATGTTTACTAAAAACACAACAAACTTAAAAAAAATAACGCTATCAAAATGCCATTCCCTGTCTGTACCCGCCTTCCATGCACTCCACTCCCTGCCAGCCTAATCCTCGTGTGCCAGTGTAATTGTCCATGTAGGTGTACGCACTTTCAAATCCTCTCTTCTCTACCTCTCCGCCGCTGCACCACCGGCCCCTGTGCTGAAATCAATTACTCCCAGGCGGGTGTGTCGTCAGGCCTCGCTCTGGGGAAATGAGTGCGCGCCGAGAGAGAAGAGAAGTGTCCTTTTCCGGGCTCTCCCATCTACCAGTGCTGCTCAGAGCCATAATCCCTCATGGCGACGCGGGGCCCATCTCCTCACATTACAGCACAGATACACTTCTCAATCCCGGGGCCCGTAGACTCATTAGATCCGCATTAACGTCCCCTCCCAGCACCGCCTGCCAAATTGCCCCATCAGAGGAACTGGGGAAAACAATACCTATTCAGCAGTGAGCGGTGAGTGGAGGCATGCACGGCCACGGTGGAGACACGTATGCAGATTCAGAGTATGCATGTGTGTGTGTGTGTGTGTGTGTGTGTCCTATTGCTGTGGTAAAGATGGAGGGGATCTGGCTTGCATGGCCGGTAGCTCTAATTCTATCAGTGAGCTATTTTAAAAAAGTGTCTGGTCTCGATTGATTCAAATGCGATTTCCTGGAAGTGAACTAAAGGATTCAGGTTAAAGATAAGTGGACGTTTACCTGTCTGAAACTATTATATGGGGAGTTCTTTGTATAACCTTTTTATAGAGATGGTTTGTTAATAAATTTCTCTTTTTTAACATTGAATTTCAATATTTGACTTGCTATTATTACATACACTACACATTTATAAGTCTATAAATTTCAAATAATAATAATAATAATTGAGTATTTTTTGTTTTATAATCACTATAAACATTGCTTGCTTTTGCTTCTTAGACAAGATTTTAGACTTTATCAAACAGGACAGATGTAAGTTTGGGTTAAGATACATCCAAAGAATTGCACAAAGCCTGAGTTAGACCAGTGTTTCTCAAACTGTGATGCGTATACAACTGCTGGTTTATGTGGCCTGCCTCTGGGGGGATGCAGGACTTTCTGTATTTTGATGAGTCTATTCACATTTTAGTTCTTCTTTGGGTTAATCATTATTTAGAACAACTTTTACTCATTTTAGAGCTTATTTAGTTTAGTTTATCTATTTAATGAGACAGGGACAGTGCACAATATACATTCACCTTAACAGGAGAGTTACTATTCTCCACTTGCAGTCCCTGGGTCGGCTGATGTTATAATTCATAAAGTCAAACATACAGAGAAAGAAAATGTCTTAATAATCACCGAACCATAACAAAAATTCTGCAACATCAATCACATCCAGTTCTCTCAGCAGCTTAATCGTCACATTGTAGATCTTTTAATCCTCAGATAGCCAAAAAGTACTTGATGTGAATAGTTTGAGAACCACTGCTCTACACTATTGACTTTGGCAAACTTTATTGATCCACAAGGGAAATTATTTGGACACAGTAGCTCACACATCCCAATATAATTTAATAAAAGAGAGGGGAAAAAAGAAAAATATATATTACCATATATCTAGTCAGGTCAATTTCTGCGTCCAAAAGATCTTTAGTCTTTAGTCCACATCTCTTACATCTCTACATGAATTCTTTATGTGAATCTGATAATCAGATGTGAGTTTTCATCATCCCGGTATGGAATAAGGGAACAGCCAAAGTGTTTGTGTGACACGTGTGCATTTTTAATGTGGGAGTGATGCGGGTATGTGCAAAAATATGGAGAGAGAAAACAGTCACCTCTGTCAACACACACCTGCCCAGTGCATGCTCCCTCACACTGCTCACAACAAACACACAAACACCTACACACACACACACACACACACACACACACACACACACACACACACACACACACACA